>MDUD01001311.1:36374-54639 GCA_002216565.1 Crithidia mellificae | reverse complement strand
GATGTATCGTGTCTTAAGCTTGTATCGTGCAGCTATGCCTTTTGATGCAGTATCCATGTTGCTGAAAGCGACGCTCCCTTTACCCGTTCTCATCCCCCGCTATCCTCCCTTCCTTTTGCTTAATTTGCATCGTTGAACGTCAACTCACAGACGGTGCCACGCAACACCTCTACAGAAGAACCGTTAGTGTTTGATCCGTCGATTCAAAGCAATTTACAATTTTAGTAGCGAACTCACAGCACTAACTACACTTTTACATCATTCATCTCTGTCTTTTTGTTTGTTATTTAATACCTATCATCACGCATCTCTATCTCAGAAAACGACATTAGAAGTCGACAAAGCAAACAAAGAAAAACATTAATTTCATTTACATAATACTGTTTTGTAATCTATTGTGCTTTTCACATTAGTCTCCCGCGAACACGCTTTCTTTCCGCCTCATTTCGCTCCACCTTGTTTTCTTGTTTGGCTAACGTAATTCGTTTCGCACCTACTTCTTTCAATACCCTGTTTTTCTGCAAAGCTACGAACGTGTTCTTTATATCTTTTCTTCTTGCTTTTTAGATTGAACATTGTATTTTGTAATACTAGCGAGCAAAAACAGTCAAGAAGAAGTAAGGTCATCAACCGTCGCCTAATTCTATATTTATTTATCACTCTATTCTGAAAATACAAATTGTGCGATTTTCTCCTTTTGCCATTTAAAGTAAACAGCTAGGCTCATCTCCTCTCTACGGTGCCGACCTTGAGCACATTTCAACATAGAAATCAGTTCAGACGGCGCTGTCCCTCTTTTCTTGATTTCCTTTCTCTCTCCTTTTTGTTTTGTTATCCCTTTCTGTCTTAATTGTTTACCAGTTGCTTCCCTTTTTTTTCCCTTTTGCCTTCTGCTACGTTTTTCTTCTTCTTCGCTTGTATTCGTTCCCGTCTCTTTGCGCAAGGCCAGCGTTGTGTTTTTCATTTTCAAATTAATTAGTTTCCTTTTCTTTTCTTCCTTTCCCTTTTGACCATCAACGAACCAGAGTGCGAGAAAGAGCTCTTTTCCTATCATCACTGCAGCTGTATGTTCACTGACGTGGCGTGATTCGCAACGAAAATCTCTGCGTTGGTATCGTGCAGTGAGAGCAAAAAAACGACAAATTTCAATTTTTACTCATATACTTTTACACTAAGGCACAAAACAACTTAGCGCGCTACCTGTGTTAACATTCTTCTTGTCTGTTTCTTATTGGTTTCGTCCTTCTCTGCACAAGCTGCACTCGCTATATTTTAGTTATTGTAGAAGCCATTAAAAACAATTTATTTGTTTTCCTCTGACCGGTGGCGTCTCCAAGCCTGCATTTTTTTCTTTGCGTTTTTTTCCTTTAGCTTTTTTGCTGCGTCGCTCTGCAGACAGTGTGCTTTGCTTCGTCACTGCATTTTCGAAATTACGCGGTGTCCAAGCACAGTTTCTTCCCCCTTTTTTACTCTTGCATCCCGTAGTTTTCAGGAGGCTACGCTCTTCTTTTTTTCTGAGTTACTCCTTGGCCACGCAGGCATATCTACACAGAAGCAATGGCTGGTGGTTCTTTGCTCCCGCCGCCCAACAGCACCTCTGCGAACACGCACCTGCCAGAAATTCGCGTGGTTGTGCTGGGGGATGGCCTGGTAGGTAAGACATCCTTTCTCCGCCAGTACCTCGACCACGAAGGGCCGTCGTCGTCGTCTTCCGGCTACGAACCCACGCTGCTCGATTCCTATACTCACATCGAGTACTGCGGGAAGCAGCCGTACCGGGTGCACTTCACCGACTGCAGCAGCGACCCCGAGTTTCGCGAGCACCGGGCTGCGTACCTGGCGAAGTGTGACGTGGTGGTGCTCGTCTTCTCCGCGCTGCACCGCAAGACGCTGACGAGTTTGCGGAGTTGGATGAAAGAGGTGGTGGACGCGCGCACCTCGACCGGGCCGGCACGCTTCGCCTCCACCTCGGGCGATTTCAGCGAAGTCCCCATCTTTGTGGTGGGGACGCACTACGGCGAGAAGCAGTCGGGGTCCGCAGTGCAGAAGCTGGTGTCTGTTGCCGACGCAGAGGCCGTCACGAAGGAGTGCCTTCACGCCGCGGGCTACTTCGTGAACGAGGAGGACGCGGACATGGAGGAGGAGCTGCGATTGCAGCGTGCGGAGGCACGAAAGGAGCGGAAGCCGGTGCCAAAGAAGAAGCAGTCCCCCCGCGCCTTCCGCGGCTTCTTCACCGACCTTTTCAAGGGCAGCCTCGGAGACTCAGATGACGACAACCACCACCACCACCACGGGAGTGGCGGAAAGTCCGGCAAGTCCAAGTCGAACGACAAGAAGGAGTCAAAGAAGGCCGGCAGCTCCGGCGCCACCGACTATGTCAAGAAGGACGAGCCAGAGGACGGGACGAAGGCCCAAACGCGCTTCTCTCCGCACTCCCGCTCCGCCTCGCAGTCCCACACGCCTTTTGCGTCGTCGGTGGAGCGGCCGCACGGCATGACGGAGCCCTTTGGCGAGTGCGGTCCCCCGTCTGAGGACGGCTCGCTTGCCGCCCTGCCGCCCGGGGCCTCGCCGCGGCTGCCGCTCTACATGTTGTCGAACAAGGACAACGAGGCGGTAAACACGGCGGTGCGGGCGTCCCTCGCCCTCCACCTGTGGCTGAAGCTGGCCGACGACTACTCGACGGAGGTCTCGCCTGGCGTGACGCCGCTGACCAGTCCGCGCGCCCGCAGCTCCGCCCTGCTCATCCACGAGCCGCCGTCCTCCTTGAGCGTCGGCGGCCACGGCGCCAACCACTCCGGCTCCACGCCGCCGGCAGAGCTGGCGGGGCTGGCGCTGACGCCGCAGCACGGCCGCAGCATCTCGGCCGCGTCGCACAACTCGCACATGAGCGAACGCTCGGCCGCGTCCTTCATTCCGTCCATGCACGCCCTATACGGCTCCGTGACCTCGCTCAGCGCCTTCGACACCTACCACCACAGCCGCGCCACCTCCTCCGGGCCGCTGACGGACGGCAACTCGCCGTTGGCGACAGGGCAGCCTACCCAGCTGCTGATTGCCGCGGGCGGGTCCTGCCTGGTGGACTCGAGCTCCTCGCCTGGGCTCGATGGAAAGACGACGACGGAGCCCTACCCGACCTCCAGCCCCAACGTGCAGGGCCGCAGCGACAGAGGGCCCCTGTCCGGCTCGCCGTGGAAGTCGCCGACCGTCTTCTCGCCCGGCCAGGTGGAGGAGCTGCGGGCGAACTCGTCCGTCACGACCAGCAGCGCGAACGGCGGCAGCACCTCCACCCCACCCGCTGCGCCAACAGCAGGCGGGGCAGCAGCAGCCGCACAGCCACACCGTAATCACTACATCAACAGCAGCAGCGGGGCGGCCACGCCGACCATGCGCCGCGTGCCGTCTGAGCGCTCGCCGAAGGAGCTGGACGCCACCGCGAACGACGTGACACCGCTGCAAGAAGAGCAGCGTCTCGTGCAGGCGAACACGGACATCTTCGTTGCCTCCCCGCCCCACCCGCGGCGGGCCACGGCGCCGAACACCGCCATCAAAGCCGACGGCGACGTGCACCCGGCGGAGTTTTCGATTCTCACGCAGACGGAAGATTACTCGGCGCCGTCGGGCAGGACCGGAGGCGACGGCACGGCCCGCCCGCTGCCGGCGTGGGCCACCGCGGACACCCCCGCACCGCGGCACAGCGTGGGCAAGACGGACGGCTGCGTGACGCCGTCGCACACCGCCGTTTGGAAGGACATCGACGCGGAGGAGCACCGCAACGGCACGGCTGGGCGGGCAGACGGCTGCGGCAGCGGCGGTGCGGACCGCGGTTCACCCGCCACCGACTCGGTCGTGAAGAAGCTGGCCCTCGAGCACGAAGCGAGGAGCGGGGCCAACTCGGTCACCACCTCGCCTCAGAAGTCGCCTGGGAAGTCAGCCAGCGTGACGCCGACCAACCACACGCCGCGTGGCTCTGCCCCTATCGCCTTTCATGACCCGCACGCAAACCGCAGCACGAGCCACCCGGCTTCTGGTACGTCCTCCGCCTCCACGCTGCGCAGTCCCACCATCTCCCCGAGGTCGCGCGAGCAGACGCACACGCACTCCCGCACTCCCTCACGCACGCAGTCGCACGCGTCCACGCCGCAGCAGCAGGCAATCAGCCGGTCGCAAACACGCGCCCCGCAGCGCGAACACGACGACCTCGCCAAGAGCGCCTCCCTCTCGAACTCGCTGGTCAAGGGTAACGCGCAGCAGAAGCAGAAGGCGAGCCAGTGCACCTCCGGTGGGTGTCACGTAATGTAAGAAGCAGTTGCGGTAATCGCAACGATCAGCGAGAGGCAGAGCGAAGCTTGCACATGTTTCTTGTTAGCGCTCTGATTAGTATTAAAAAAACTTTGACTTTTCTTCTATTTGTTTTACAATAACTTTTTTTTGTTTCATGTTTCAATCACACTCGATCCCTCTTAACTCTGTTGTAACTTTTTTATAAAGTGTTCGCTTTATTCTCTCTTCTCCTTGTTTCCTAATAGCTAATGCACCTTTTCTCAGTGTTATTCGCTCCTCTTCTTTGTGTCTCTGTAGTGCACCAAACCTAACTTTGACAACCTGCTCTTCATATTTACTTTGCTTGCAAAACTCTTTCATGTCTTTCTTCGTTTCCTTTTCTGTACTGTACATGGTGATGATCGTTGTTAGCTGCGTTTGTTCCTTTCTCGCTTTACTGCTGAGATCTTATGATACTTACCATTTTTTCATTAACTTTTTTTAATATATATTTTTTCACACTCGTTGCGTATATAGTTTGACTAACCTCCCTTTTCTTTTTTGCTTTAAAAGTGCCGGCTGCCGGCGTGAGACGACTCGCAACGTTGACTTAGTGACGAATGTGGCTGTGAAGATGTGAGTGTGTGCGTATGCTTCTGTGCTTGAGCACGTACATCTTCGTGTGTATAGTATGTTTGTGTGTGTGTGTGTGTGTGTATTTGTGGGTGTGCGCATTTCGACACGTGTGTATATATCAAAAAGGTGCAAGAAAGAGAATCAAAAGAACGCGCTTTTTTTTTTCTTTGATTACTGCTCGTGCGTCTGCCTTCCATGGTTTGGCGTTACACAACACTTCTGTGCCCTTATTTCTTGTTCCCGTTACACACGTAGTGGCCCTTGTGTAAATGAGCGCATACGTTTGCTACGAATCTGCAGACGTGTGCTTGCAAATTTTTTTTTTCACTGCAAAAGCGATGCTAGCAAGTTGCCAACCGCAACATTAGCGTCGCTTTCTTTGTTTTTACAACTTTGAAAAGCAGGTTTCACTACGGTGCACGATCAGAGGCCCCCAAAACGTATCCGAAACAAAAACGAGAAAAAAATCTCATCATCACAAAATACTGTAAACGGCATATTATGTCTATGGCAGTGCCACTGAACGACATATTTTAATCGGTGATAGAATCATACATGAGCTCTCCGCTTCTACTCTCTAATAGGTCCAGAGACATCCTGCCGCTGTGACCGCGAAACTTCCGTAAGCAGTTGTGTAAACGAGTTGGAAAGCGTTACGCTAACCACCAGCGGGGGTGGTGAGGGAGCGCTAGGTGCTGCAACGCTATGGTGCTGCACGCCACAAGTGCCCTAACTTAGAGAAACACAAGCAATGAACAATCAAGACAAGCAATTTTACCTCTCTTCACCTCATCTTCAGCTTTCTCGTAACAATGTGTCTTCGATTCAACTTCCCCGTGCACTCACCCAACTATATACTCTTCTAACATAAACGGTGGCGACCAACTCAAGCGACAAAGAAGAAAAAAAGCAACTCTTCTTCGATATCAAAAGAAAAAAAGTAGAAGCCAACACTTTTTTTTTATTCTGTGCAAGCGCACCACAGCAAGACAGACCAAACGCCACCGAGCATGACGACGCTCAGCCTCTCCACGCCGTCGGTGACGCACCTACTGAGCATGTCCGCCCCGATCGGCTCTCTCGCCACCGCCATCGACCCGACGAGCGACTTCCCCATCGACGGCGCCGTTAGCGCTACCCACCCCGTCGACTACTTCTCCGTGACCCTTAGCGAGCCCGCCCTGGTGGTTCTCCGCGTGCAGGAGGCAAACACGGCCAGCCGCTGCGCCCTCTTCCTCAGCTGCACCACCGCCAAGCCAAACGCCAACAGCGCCTCGTGGCGACTCATCTCGCCAGAGCCGGTCAAGCAACTTGTCTTGCACCCGGCGGATCCAGCTTACCGTGTTGGGGTTTTGACGATTGCGGTGCACTATCTGGAGGCGAGCGGCCAAAGCAGCTTCCAGCTCCGCGCAGCCGTGCGCCGCGACTTCTTCGCCATGTGGCTGCGCACTGGGGAGGTGCCGCGTGGCCCTTTTCTGAGCGATCGACGCGCTCAGGGACAGCTGGTCGAAAGTCCCGTCTACGGAACTACCTCTGCCGCTCTAGCATCCACCCTACACGGTGTTCTTGCCGGCTCGGCAGGTGGTGCTGGTGCGGCGCCGGCTGCAGCGACTTCGTCTTCTGCTGCTGCTTCTGCTGCTGCTTCCTCATCAGCCACTGCCCACGTGCGTGGTGCACTCTTCACCTCCCTCTACATCGGCGACTGGCACGGCAGTCAGCGGGAAGGGCTTGGGTTCCAGTACTACGCAGCACCCGACGACGCTGTTGGTGGCGGCGATGGCAGTACGGGCTGGACAAGTGCGGTGCAGCTGGACGGCAGCGAGGACGAGGAGGACGACAAGTCTGCTGCCAGCACCGGTGCAGAGGAACACCAACGGTCCTCCGCTCCGTCTCTCGATTTCTCGCCGCAGCAGTCAGGGCTGCCGTCTGCGACTGGGCATGCAGAGCACAACAGTCTTTACACCCGCAGCCGTCGCAACAACATTGGCGGTAGTGTGGCGGACCCGCTGCGGTTGCTGCGCGCCTTCAGCGAGCGACACAACCTCCCGTGGTCTGCGTGGAGCATCCCTGATACGTTGACGCCGGAGGAGCTTGCGAAACTGGGCTTTGGGCACTCGTTTCGCCTGGCAGGCTCTAGCCGCCTGGCGGGTGCCGCAGGCAAAGGACCCAAGTCACAACAACAACAACAAGAACAACAACAACAACAGTCCAGGCAAGGCGAAAGCAGCGGTGCGGAGCGCGCATCGGCGTCGCCAATCACTTTCCAGAGCCCCACGACTTCCTCCTACATTGCGGCACCCGGCAAGCCAGCTTCATCGTCCGCAGCATCCGCCGCCACCACGCCGCCGGTGCCGCCGTCGCCGGTGGTGGCCTCGCGTGCGACAGCCGTGGAGGGCCTCTCCGTTCTTGGCGGAGTCATTGACCGCCTCCTCTTAGCGGAGATCCGGGATGCCGAGCTGGGTCAGTGGTCGGTGCTACCCGTGCAACCCGGTGTGGAGGTGTACGCGGGGGAGTGGGTGGCCAACCGCAAAGACGGCCGCGGCTTCTACCAGTGGCTTGACCGCTCTTACGTCGGGGAGTGGGTGTGTGGTCGCCGCGAAGGCTTCGGCCTGCTGCGCCGCCGTGACGGGGGCTGGTACCGCGGGCAGTGGGAGCGCCACGTTCCGCACGGCACCGGGGAAGCGCGGCTGATGCCGGAGAACTTGATCTACAAGGGTGCGTGGCGTCACGGCTGCCGCAGCGGGGAGGGTTGCCTCACCTACCCGGACGGCACCGCCGTGCACGGGACGTGGGTGGCCGACGTGCTGCTGCCCGCCGTCCACGTCGTCTACCCAGACGGCAGCACCTACGACGGCGTGTGGGGGCCCGACGCGTGCCGCGAAGGCCAGGGTACGCTGACGGACACGGCGGGCTGCCAGCACGTCCACTTCTGGTCGCGCAACACCCGCGTCGGCGAGGGCGAGGAGGTGTACCCGAACGGGGTGGTGCTGAAGGGAACTTGGCAGGACGACGCGGTGCAGAACGGCGTGTATGTCTTTCCCAACGGCGACCAATATGTCGGCGACGTGGACGCCGTGCGGCATGTGCGCGCGGGCACTGGCACCTGCACCTCCGCCGACGGCCTGTCCGTCTACACCGGGGGCTGGGCAGACGACAAACGAAGCGGCCACGGTGTCTTTGTGCGTTATCAGAGCACGAACCCCGCCGCTCCCGACAGCGGTGCGCGTGGCAGCGAGCCACCTGCTTCTGCGCACTCAACTGCTGGCGCTGGCAAAGGCGGTGGCGTGCCTGTCACGGCGAATCTTTCAACTGCGTCGACCATCACCAACATTGCCGGGTCGGACCCAAAGGTGCTCGTGGAGCGCTACGAGGGGGAGTGGTTGGACGACGTGCGCTGCGGCGCCGGCCACGAGGAGAAGGGCGAGGAGGTGTACGAGGGCAGCTTCGCGGCGGATTGCCGCGACGGCGCCGGAGTGCAGCGCAACACCCGCACCGGGTCCTTTTACAACGGGCAGTGGAAGGCCGGTCACCGCTGCGGCGCCGGCGCGTACTACAGCGCCACCAAGGACACCACCTACGAGGGTGTCTTCTTGCACGACCGCCTCACCGGCACCGGGACGGCCACCAAGGGTGGGTCGCTGGAGCAGTACAGCGGGCTGTGGCTGGACGGCGTGGAGCAGGGCCACGGCTCGCTGCGGCTGGCGAACGGGGACACCCTGCGCGGGGTGTGGCATCGCGGTCGACCAGAGCCGGACGCCACAGTGGAGTACGTCGACGCCGCGGAGCGTGGCGCGGTGCGGGACTCGCGGTACGTCGGCGGGTGGCGCGATGGCGCGCGACACGGCACCGGGACGCAGGTCTTTCGCGATGGCAGCGTGTACGAGGGGGCGTGGGTGGACAACAAGCAGCACGGCCGTGGCCGGCGCACCGCCGCGTCTGGGGAGTCGGTAGAGTGCGAGTGGGTTTGTGGCGGCATCGCCCCTGGCTGTGTGGCTTCCGTCCGCTTCGCCGATGGCAGTGTGTACGCTGGCCAGGTGAACGCTGCTGGCGTGCCGCACGGGGCGGGTGTGCTGACCTACCCCGATGGCACTGTCTTTGACGGCCACTTCAACGACGGGATCTACCAGCTTTAAGAGAAAACAGGAGCAAAGCAAGGGAACTGATGTAAAGTAGAGCGAATAAAAATAAAAAGATGTGACGCAATTTTTTTTTGTGGCAAGCGAGTACTTCATCTAGTGTATTCACATCCACCATGATCGAGAAACCTATTTTTTTGTGTATTCATGTAAATTGTGTTCTGCGCACTTTTGTTCCACTGCGCATTCCGTGCAGGTTACAGCTTTGTCATTAAAAAAAACCTTTAACATTTACTTCTCAAGATTTTGAAGCGTGCTGTTTTTGAAAAAAATCTGTGTGAAGACACAATTTGGAAAAAAAAAAACCGCATACGCAAAGAAAACGACGACGTTGATTTTGAGTGGCAATGCTTGCACTGCTTACATTTCATGTAAATGTGCAGACGTCGATTTCATTGAATTATTATTTCCCCACCCCTTTTCCCCCTTGGTCCTTTGTACAGGAGCTAATATCAACTCCAGTACACACAGCGAAAAAAAAATATGGTAACAACATAAAAATAAAGAAGAACAAGCAAACTGTGCTGAGAAATTTTTTCCTGTTTCCTATACACACACTGACGCAGTAGTCTCACGATGGGTGACAAGAGCAGCTTTTTATCGCTCGCGGTGTCCGACTTCGGCACGCAAGACCCGTACTTCACGCACAGCTCCAATGGCACCGTCCTCATGCATGCTGACGAGAGCCTGCCGCCGACGTCGTCGCCGCCGGTGCCGCTGCACGACGCCTCACGCGGCCAGCAGAGCGTTGGCGCTGACTCGCCTCTCGGCGCAGGCCCCTCCGCCACAGAAGACGCCTCCCTTCTTCAACAAAACCTCGTCAGCCACGGCGGACGCGAAGCGGAGAATCAGCCAGCCCTCCACACCTTCTTTGCGGCCCACCCAGACCGCGCGGCGGCTGCGGTATCGCCCGAGGACGAGGACGCGCTGACGCAGCGCCGCTGGCGTGCCGACGCGGCGGAGGTGGAGACGTATCTGACACAGCTGGACCTCGCGCGTGAGGAGTGCGCGGCGGCGGGTCTTTACGCCAAGGCGCAAGCGTGCATGCAGCGCATGGAGCAGGCGGTGCATCTCTTTGCGAAGCGGCTGCACGCAGAGACGGACGCCGTGGCGGCGCGCACGCAGGCGCGGGTGGCGGCGCAGCAAAAGCGCGAGCGGCTGGACCTGCGCAAGGCGTGGCAGGATCGGATTGCCGCGTACAGGCGTGACGCCACCGCGCTCGTTGCGGCGGCTCAGCAGCACCACTACGCTCAGCTGGAAAAGGAGGACGTGGCGATGCGGGCGGAGCTCCGCCGTGCTGGTGTGAGCGCGGAGGAGAGCTGTGATGACGGTGGTGGTGGTGGTGGTAGTGGCGCCGACAGTGAGAGACGTCATCGCAGGGCAGTCGAGGCGGCCTCGACCTCGCCTGCGGGGCCGTCGTGGTCGAAGGAGGTGCAGCACCTGCAGGTGGAGCTACAGCAGTGCCTGCGGCAGCGGCGCTACCGTGAAGCGGAGCGGGCGCGTGCGCAGCTGCAACGGCTGGAGCGGCAGGAGTCGGCCGACCACCAACGCGGGGTGACGCAGCGGCACGTTCTGCGGTTGCAGGCGCTAAAGGCCGCGCAGGCCGCAGAGCTGGCGGAGATGCAGGCGGAGCAGCGACAGGAAGCGCAGGAGATGACCGTTGCCGCTCGTGCCGCGCTGGAGGAGCTGACGCAGCGTCACCTCGCCGTGCTGCAGACATTGGAGGAGCGCCGCCAGCACGTGCACACCAAGACGCGGGAGGTATTGCAAGCGTATAAACACGCCGACGTTTTAGATCCACGAGCGACCGGGTTGAAGCTTATCCGTTTGTCACAGTTGCTGTGGACACCATTAAGCAACGCGAGAAGATGATTTTCAATAGGAACAGAATTGTTCGGTAATTGCTGTGTTTACTTTTCACTGTTTTCTTTTTCTTTTCTTAGATGATCTGCTACGAGACTTGCTATCGAGGAGTCTCCACCCATTTTTTGTACCTGTATACTATCACGTTTTCGTATCACAATTTTTCAAAAAGAAAGCCATTTAACAGTGACAACAAATGTCCTCCAGTAGCAGCTGCTATGGATTAAGCCGGAGCAAGTCGGCAGGACTTTTAATTAAAACCACTTTCAGTTTTCCTCTGTGGTCTACAAAGTACAGTACTATATTAAGGAGTGCTTCTACAGCTAAACTTACCATCTTAATGTTTTCTTTTGAAGTTTTTCTTTTCTTCTCTTTTCTCTTCTTTTAAATTCATGCCGCCGAACGACATCAACAAGCAAAGTACAGGGTGAAAAGGGGCTTACTGCTCTTTCTTTCTTTCAAAACCGCGTGTTTTCAAATACGCACGCACACATTATTATTTTTTACCATCAGTTTCAAACACGAATTTCACTCCTCTTTTAGATACTCAACATCATTCACACTCTAGCTCTTCTTATCCTTCTTTTTTTTTCCCTTAACCAAAATGGGAATTGCTGGCTTTTTTTTGTGGCTGCAGCGTTGGTATGGCGACTGCATTGACAACATCCCGCAAGACGTGGTGGATGCGGCACTGCAGGGCACCGCGCTGCCGGCCGATCACTGCAGCGCTTACTCCTACGACAACCTCTACATCGACATGAACGGTCTCATACACCCGTGTTGTCACGACACGGCCCCGCTACCAGAACCAGAGAACGAGGAGGAGATGTTTGAGCGCATGTTTGACCAGCTCGACCTGCTCGTGAAGGTGGTGCGACCGAAAAAGTGTCTGGTGCTGTGCATCGACGGGGTAGCGCCGCGCAGCAAGATGAATCAGCAGCGCAGCCGCCGCTTCCGCGCCGCAGACGAGCGGCTGGAGAGCGACGCTATCTCGAACGCGTGCGCCGACCGCATCGTTTCGGAGTTCAAGCTGCCGCGTCCGCGGGTGCGGGAGCGGTGGGACCACAACGTCATCACCCCCTCGACCGCCTTCATGGAGCGCGTCGCGCTCGCACTGGAGTGGTACATCATGAAGAAGCTGAACGAGGATAAGAACTGGCGCCACCTCGCCGTCGTCTTCTCGGACGCCCACGTGCCGGGCGAAGGGGAGCACAAAATTATGCAGTACATCCGCGGCCTTCGCTCTCAGCCGGGCTACGACTTCAACACGACGCACGTCATTCACGGCATGGACGCCGACCTCATCTGCCTTGGCCTGTCCACGCACGAGAAGCACGTGAGCATTCTGCGCAATCAGCTGACGGAGACCTTCCAGCCCGATCACAACCGCTTCTGCTACTTCAACCTGCACACCTACCGTGAGCGGCTCATGAAGGACTTTGCGGACATCGAGGGCATGCTGTTTGAGCGCGTCGTGGACGACTTCATCTTTCTGTGCTTCTTCGTCGGCAACGATTTTCTGCCGCACGTCCCTCTTGTCTCCATCAAGACGCGCGGAATTGAGCTGCTGCTGGACCACTACGTGCGGGATTTCGCCCTGCACGGCTACCTCACGCAACTCGGCGAGGTCGACTACGCCCACCTGCACATCTTCCTCTCCAACTTCGCCACGAAGTGCATGATGAAGCTGTCGAAGGAGTACTACGGCGTCGTGCGCGCGAAGGAGCGGGCGAAGCAGCACGTCGAGGAGCGCGTGACGAAGACGGAGGAGCAGACCAAGGAGGTGCTTGCGATGCTGCATGCCGACCGCAGCAACGCGCAGGAGGTCAGCGATGCTCTGCTAAGCCTCCTCACCTCTGCGCGAAAGGAGCGGGCACGTCTTGTGGTGGACAAACAGCCGCTGGGCTTTTCCTACCTGGACAAGTCGTACCGCGACGCCTACTACCAAGCCAAGTTTGGCTGGGACCCGTCAACAAACCGGTCGGCTTTCGAGAACCAGATCCGCCTGTGCTGTGCCGAGTACCTGCGCGGGATGCAGTGGGTGATGCGGTACTACACGAAAGGCTGCCCGTCGTGGGAGTGGTACTTCCCTTACCACTACGCCCCGCTGCTGCAGGACCTCGCCTCCTTCACCGCCGCGGTCAACGTGGAGATGCGCATGAGTGCGCCGCTGCATCCCGTCGAGCAGCTGCTGGCGGTGTTGCCGCGGCTGAGCGTGAACGCGCTGCCCGAGGAGCTGCACGACGCCGTCAACGACCCGAAGTCGGTGCTAGGCAAGTTCTACCCCGACATGGTCGACGTGGACTTCAGCGAGGCGAACTTTTCGTACCAGGGGGTGCTGCGCATCCCTTTCATCAACTGCGAGGCCCTCAGCACCGCCTGTAAGGAAGTGGTGGAGCTGGAGGACGACTTTGGCAGCACGTTCCTCTACTGCCACGAGTCGACGAAGCTGGCGTCGCAGCTGGACGCGCTGACCGGGCCGGGCAACGACGCGCTGCCGATTTCAACAGGCCTGGCGCCGCCGGTGGTGCCGCTGCCGGCGTCCGTTGCCTCGCACACCCCGATGGCGGGCCGCGTGGGCCGCTACGAGGCAGAGTGGCCCCGCCACGAGGAGCTGCTGTGCCCGGACCCCGGCATTGCAAAGGGCGAGCGCTACGGTGGTCCTATCGCACTCAATCGCGTGAACCAGTACCGCTATGAGCTGAGCACGCAGGCCGACTACCGCCCGGTGCTGCTCGGCGAGGATCGCACTGCGGCGACGGCGCCGGTGCTGCCGCTCTCCTCGCGCCGCCGCAGCGAGATGGAGCGGACGCGGCGCGGCGGTGGTGGGCATGAGACTGACCAGAACCGTCGCAGCGACCGCAAACGACGTCACAGCCCCGCTGGTGAAGAGAGCTCACACAAGCGCCACCGTGACGACGATGGCGAGCGCCACAAGTCGACGCACACCAGCAGCAGCGGCAGTGGTAGCGGCAGTAGCCGGCGGCACCGCGACGAGCGCCGCCACCGTGACCGCGGCAGCCGACACGACAAGGAGGACGGCAAGACGGCGGAAGCGCAGCACGCAGCCGATGGCGACCAGCGCTCACACCAGAACACCACCAGTGAGGGTGACCGTCACAACCGCAGCAGCCGCAGCAGCCACCGCCACCGCGACAGCCACTCGCCTCGCGAGCATGACCAGTCACGGCAAGACGCCTCGTCCACCGCGTCTTCTTCGAAGCGCCGCAGCAAAGACAGCAGCAACAGCAACCGCCGCTCGCATGACGCGAAGAAAGAGGAGCGTCTGCCGGTAAAGGACGCGTCAGGGTCATCGCAGACGAAGAAGCATCGCAAGCGCAGCCACCGCAAGTCGAAGAAGTAGAAGACAAGCGTACACACCGTTACAACATCTATTTTAACTATAATTGTTTAACAAAGCGTGTTCCATCGAGGAACATTTCTTATTAACTTAATCGTTGCTTTTTTTTTTTGTTACCTATGTCCCCGTGGGACTTCTTGTGTATTGTATTACAGAGAAACTGAATATTTCATTTAACGTTAGCAGTCGGAGTACCTTCTTGGTGAAATATGTTAAGAAAGTAGAAAAAAGGTTATACCTTTTTCTTATTTGATCGCTGCGTCCCTGCATCACGGAATGCGTTCATGTTTTTCATACGTTACAACGCCTAGTCTGTTATTTTCCCATTAGGGTCTTCTGTGTTTTCAAAAGGTGTTCCAATAAATGATCAATACTCAGCTTATTTCACCACTTCTCAAACTTCGTCAATTTTTTTTTAATCTAATTGAACTACCTCGTATCCAAGGCAGTTGGCAGCACGCACACATACAATTTGAGACACGTGCACTTTCACTCCGCACAAAAAATCACAATCATCGGTAAAGAAAAAAAAAAGAGTCTTTTTTGTTCGCCGCATCCGCTACTCAGGCAACGCGATGCCGCAGGCGTCTGGTGCGCTGGGGAGTCGTCAGGGCACCCTCGCTGCGTCACCCGCGCCGTCCATCACATCTTTCAAAGTGAAGGAGAAGTACGAGGCGGGCGTGCGTCTTCTGCAGGGTGGCCACGTCTTCGCCGCTATCCAGCAGTTCCACGAAGCCTCCTTCTTCGACGCCGAGGACGCGCTCCCAATTGTGGCGCTGGCGGAATGTTACATCTTCCTCTGCGACCTCCGCTCCGCTATTCGCTGCTACCGGCGCGCGCTGTGGTCTCTGCACAAACGCCAGCAGCAGCAGCGGCAGCAGGAACGGCGGCGGCAGCACCAGCAGCACCACCACCGCTCACCCGCGCACCCGGACGGGTCCGCAGATCACAGCAACATTGTCTCCCTCGCCCCCGCCGGCGAGGCGCCGCCGCTGCACCCCGACCCGCCGTCCACGACATCGGCCACCTCACAAGAGCCGACGCGGGCCTCACCAGACCCTTTGCCGCTGCCGCTGCCGCCCCCACCGCAGCGACCCAGCACAGCGCAGTTCACCCCACCCAACTTGTTTCTCTCCGGCGAGCTGTTGCGGCACGCTGCGGGGCAAAAGGACAGGGCGACGGTGCCGCCGGAGCCGCGGTCAGGGCGATCGGCCGCGGCGGCCGTGTTTGTGGATGCGGATGCGTCGCTGACGGCGGCAGCGACGTCAACGGCGGTGGAGGTCGGGGCATGGCAGGATGCGAAGCGGCGTGCCACGCAGTCCTCGCACGCCTCCAGCCTAACTCCGCAACCCGCTGAAGCGTCTCTTTCGCTGCCGTCTGACGGGCACACGGAAACGAACAAGAATGACGCGAGCAACAACCAGACGAGCATCACCAATAACGCGTCAATATCGCACATGACCTCGCAGACCTCCGCGGTGCCGCCGCAGGAGCTGACCGCTGCTGAGGTGCGAAGTCGATTGGCCGGGGTGCTGGATGCGTTGGGTCTGGCCCTCTTCCAGGTCGGCAACACGGAGCAGGCGCTGCGGTGCACCACAGAAGCACTCGAGCTGCTTGCCGCGGCTGAGGCGGCAGGCGAGGACGACGAGGGCGACATCGAGGACACAGCAGCAGACAGCGGGCAGGTGCTTATCCCAACCAAGCCGGTCGCGCTGCGACTCTTCTCAAAGCTACCGAACCCGTATCTGAGTGAGCCCGTCATTGCCCTGCACCGTGCTGTCTTCTTGATCGCGCTGCAACGGGAGGAGGAGGCGGAGATCCTGCTTGGCAGCCACTACGAAATGTTCGAGAGCTGTCGCGCACAGTCAGCACCGCTGCTGATCCAGCTCTACTGTAACCGACAGGCGTTCCGCAAAGCCAGATTACTTTTGGAGTCCCAGGAGGAGGGGCTGCAAGGTGGAGGGGCGGGTGAGAAGCCGCCACTACCCGTCACGCCATCCCAAACATCCAACGCCGTCAACGGAGCTGCTACCACCGCTCCTATTCCGCCGGCAGAAGGGATCAGCAACAACAACAACAACACGAGCATCGGCGATCGCTCCTACTCTACGTACCCCACCCTGCAAAGGGAGGGGGTGCGTGAAAGAGAGGCCACGGCGTTGGTGACCACAGAGGCGCCAGGGACGGCGAGCACAGCAGCGACAACGGAAGGAGCACAAGAGGCCAGAACACCGGCCAACGCACCGGCTGCTGCTTTCCCACCGCTGCAATCTTCGCCGTCGCTCGCAGTGGCCAAGTACATCTTTACCGAGCTGTACGCCCGCTACCGCAGCGCCGCGCTCGCCAGCGATGATGAGGACAGCGTGACGCGGTGCCTCGACGTGTACCCGAACGACGTCGATCTCCTCTTCCGCCGCGCGCAGCTGCGCATTGCGGCCGGCGAGCTGAAGCGCAGCATCAAGGACCTCTTCACCTGTGTGCAGGACACCAACGGCGAGCACAAGGCGGCGATTGAGGCGATGACGACGGTGCTCTTCACCATCGGCTCCAGCCTGGATGGGGCGTCAGAGGTGCAGAACGCGGTGACGTACTACTCTGAGTCGCTCAAGTGGCGGCCAGACAACTTGCTCGTGCTGCTCGCCCGCGGTGACTGCTACACAAAGACGGAAGCCTTTGAAGAGGCTCTTGCAGATTACGAAGCGATCTTGAACTACGCACCGGGCCACCGGGAGGCGCAGGGACGCATCGCTGCCCTGCACGACCTGTGGGGCCGCAAGTTCTTCGCCCTCGACAACGCCGCTCAGGCGGAGACGGAGTTCACGAACGCCATCAAGACAGACAGCACCAACCCGGAGTTTTACTACCACCGCGCGCTCTGCCGGCTCAAGCTGAACCAGGGCCGCTACGCGCTGCGCGACGTTTTGTCGTGCAAGGAGCTCCACCCTACCGCCCCGCACCTCCGCGCCTTCATCGCGCGCTACATGGAGCCCGTGCAGGCCTCCAACGACGCCACCGCCGACGCTGAGGCAAAGGGTAGGACAACAGCAGCAGCCGCTGCAGACCGGCAGGATCTAAAGGCACGGCGCACAGGCAGCAAGAACGGCAGCACCAAGCGATCTGCGCCGGTGCTGAACGCGGGCAACGCCGCGGCGAAATGGTACGGCCCCCGCACTCCACCTCCTTTTCCGCCGCTGAGTGACGTGCAGATGTCTCGCGGCCGCCCCCGCCAGGGACGTCGTGGTGACGGGCTGGACTTTTTCGACGATGCTACCACGACGGCTTCGTCGTTGCCCTCGAGTCGTGCTGCGTCGGTTTCGCTGCCGCCTCTTTCATCACGGAGCGCCTCTCGCTCACCCGCTGCAGAAGGGTGGGTGCAGGGGTGTCAGACGCGGCTGCACCGCCGTCCGGGCGAGTCGCTCTCGCACACAAAATGATATTTTCTTTTTTTCTTGTTGCTTTTGTATCTCTTTGGAACTCGATGTATATAGTTCACACTCACTCAGCTATTTTGCTCGGGTTGTATAATACTTCACTCCTTTCTCTTTTCTTTCCTTAAATTCAAAGCATTGATACCGACGCGCACATACAGGAAAAGGAATAGATAAAAAAAACGGCATTTTTTTAAACAAAAAAGAAACGCAAATTTGCGTTCTTTGTAGAAACAAATTGCAGCAGAAGACGTGGAAATCCTTGGTCGCTTGCTAATATCAGTCTCGCACGCAATATTTGCCGCGAAATTTTTTTTTGCACTTCATCTCCTCCCTTTCTTTTCTTTCCCTGCTACCCCCTTGCCGTGAAATTCATCACCGTCGCAAACACACACACACACACAATTGTACCTTTCTTCATCACTCAATAGTCTGTGTTTTCTACAAGAAAGAACACGCATAAATACACTGTAGAACAAAGAAACAGTATTCCAATCCTTTTTTTTTTATAACCGCTTTCACAGCTTAGTTAAGGAAGTATCTTCCGCCCTTTTATTATCAGTGCTTTCGTATTCCATTCC
>MDUD01001311.1:2862-36328 GCA_002216565.1 Crithidia mellificae | reverse complement strand
AACCACAAGCACTCAGCGATGTTCCGTCGTGCTTTGGCTACGTCTGCCACGCGCAGCGCCACTAGTGCCGCCGCGGCGGTGTCGCGCCGCTCCTACACGGAGCTGTCGCACATGAAGTACCCGGTGTACTACAACGCCGTCGGGTGCGTGGTCGGCTACTTCGCCGTGATGTGGATTGTCTTCTGCCGCATGGGTACCCGCGAATCCGCCCGCGGCGAGTACAAGCACGACTACCTGCGCGTGTGGCGCCGCAAGCTCGGCACGGGCTACCAGTGGGCCGACGCCTGGGGCCCGCAGATGGACACGCTCTTCAAGGACCTGCCGGAGGAGGTGCAATAAGCAGCGGAGGAAGAGGGGGTACGTTGCTGTTCTTGTTGTTGTCGCGTCTTAGAGGTTGTGGGGGCACACGTGCGCTTGCGCTGCGTTCCGCATCAACGAAAGTCGCTCCTCTGTTGGTGGTCTTACGGTTGGCTGGCCAAGCTGCACCTGCGCTTTGGCGGGCATGGGATGCTCACTAGCGTCTGCGTTGCACGCGCTTTTATTGCTCGTTGCCAGCAAGCACCTGCATCATAATTACAGTAAGTTGTAGTGCAACCGCAATCGGTGTCTCCGCCGCAACAGCAACATGAACACCAAAAACACAAAAATCGCACAATTTTTTTTTGGTTTCTTTTTTGCCGTCTTTGTAAAGTTTCTGCTCTACAACAAGAGCTCTTTTTTTTTTATCTGTTTCACAGAGGAGTGCGTGTAAGTCCTTTTTTTTTCCAGTGTGCCAACGCGCAGGGTGTTGCCTGTAAACACACTATGAGGCGGAAGGTCTTACCCTCTGTTAATACGTAGTGGAGTATGAATGCTGTTTTTCTCTGTTATCTTGTTAATCTAGTAGGCATTTCATCATCATCATCTAAGTTAACCGCACCCACCGCAAGCTTCTTATCCAAATTTTATTTGTCGCACGTGCGTGGGAAGGTACGTCTCACGTGCTCTTTCGCTCTGTCCTTCTTTATTCTCTAACTGTCACCCTTTTATTGACCGCCTGTCGAGTTTCATCTCGCTTGTTTTCTGCTTTTAGAGAACCTCCGCTGTAAGGGAAAAGGGGAGACAGAGGCCTAGTCGGAGCGCCATTGTACACATTTTACCTTAACGTGCGACACTTTTTGTAGTATTTCTTTTTTCCTTTTTCTGTGTTTCGTCTTTCTTTTCTCTTCCTTTTCGCTGTTTGGTTGGCCTTGAATGGTCAGAGGAACTAATATTTTGTTTTGTGTGGCACCACCAGCAACAACAATCAAAACATTTAACAATACGGAAAACAGAAACCGGGTTTTACCTGTAATAAAAGGTAGCTTCACGTTCAAAAAGGAGTGTTTTAGTATTGCAAGACAGCACATGTGAAAGATCGCAGAACCCCCCCTTTTTTTCCTGCCGTGTGCAAATCAGAGAGACAAGTAAGTGTCTTTTCTTTCTCGACTTTCGCACTATCAATTTGGTTTGAGGACAAAACTTTGTTTCTCCACCTCTATTTTGCTGAGCGTATTCGGCAACATAGGAAAGCATTTTTTTTTTTTCGAAATAGTGATCAAAATGAAGTAGAATTCTATAATTTGCGAATTGCAACTATCTCATGCTGACAGAAGTGAAAAAAAAAGATCTTTTTTTAAACCGTTTTTCTTTTCCGTCCCTTCCTCTCCTGATCGTTTTCACTGCTCATCTGATTGCACAAACTCTGACAGGTTGACTTACATACTTTGCGTACTCTGCTGCTTTACATTAAGTTTTTTTTTTCCGTCTCTCTACAACTCTTGTGGAAGCAAAATCGTGTCTTTCACAAACATACGAACAAGCGAACACACAAAACAAGCACACAATCCCTTTTTTTTTTTCAAAACATCAAACCATGTCAAAGCTGCTGAACGCGATTGGCGGGAAAGGCTTTAAGCCCTTCGACTTTGCCAACGCCGCCCAGTATGCCACCGGCACCGCGCACATGATGGCGCAGCCCGCGTGCTACATCAACGGAGCCTGGGTGACCAGCACACGAACGGACAAAACGATTGAAGTCGAAGACCCGTGCACGAACCAGGTTATCGGCACCGTGCCGCGTTTCGGCAAGGAGGAAACGGAGGCGGCCATCGAGGCGGCCAAGGCGGCCTTTGAGAGCTGGAAGAACGTCATGCCACGCCAGCGCGCCGCTGCGGTGCGGCGCTGGGGTGACCTTATGACGCAGAACATGGATGGCCTTGGCAGCATCCTGTCACGGGAGTCTGGCAAGATCATCGCGGAGGGCAAGGGTGAGGCGCTCTACGCCGCCTCCTTCGGAGACTGGTACGCCGGCGAGGCGGAGCGCATCTACGGCGACATCGTCTCTGGCCCGCGGCCCGGGGTGCAGGCGACGGTGTACCGTGAGCCTATCGGGGTGGTGGGCCTTATCACGCCATGGAACTTCCCGGCAGCGATGATCACCCGCGCCGCCTGTGCCGCCATCGCGGCGGGGTGCACCGTCGTGCTCAAACCCGCCCAGCTGACCCCGTTCACGGCTCTTGCGCTGGCGCAGCTCGCGGAGGAGGCCGGCATCCCGGCGGGCGTCTTCAACGTCGTCACGGGTGACTCCGGCAGCATCGGCGACACCCTTGTCGCCTCCTTCGACATCCGCAAGATCTCCTTCACGGGGTCGACGCGGGTGGGGAAGCTGCTCTACCAAGGATCTGCCGAGACGATGAAGAAGCTGGGGCTGGAGCTGGGCGGCAACGCCCCGTACCTCGTCTTCGAGGACGCCGACCTGCCCCGCGCCGCGGACGACCTCATCGCCGCGAAGTTCCGCAACGCCGGTCAGACGTGCATCTGCGTCAACCGTGCCCTCGTGCAGGCCAGCGTGTACGACGCCTTCGCGAAGCTCGTGGCGGAGCGGGTGGCGAAGTTGAAGGTTGGCAACAGCTTCGACCCGACGGTGCGGATTGGCGCGGTTATTGGCAAGTCGACGCTGGACCACATGCGCAACGTCGTCGCGGATGCCGTGGAAAAGGGGGCAAAGATCGAGGTGGGCGGTCACGTCGTGGACGGGCCTGGCTACTTCTTCGAGCCCACAGTTCTCAGCAACGTCCCCCACGACACCGCCCTTTGCTGCCGCGAGGAGCTCTTCGGTCCCGTGCTGCCGCTGGTGCGCTTTGAGACGGAGGAGGAGGGCGTGCGGATGGCGAACGACACGCGCGCTGGGCTGGCGGCGTACTTCGCATCGAGCGATTACCGCCGGCAGCACCGCGTCGCGCGTGCGCTGCGCTACGGCATGGTGGGCTGCAACGACAGCGCCATCTCGGGTGCTTGCACGCCGTTCGGCGGCATCAAGGAGAGCGGGCTGGGCCGTGACGGTTCCAAGTACGGCATCGAGCCTTTTGTGGACTGCAAGTACGTCCTCTTCTCCACGGTGTGAGCCACGCTCCGCTCGACCAAGAAAAGGTAACAGGGTTACTCTTCGAGCGAAGCACGCTGGTGCGCATCGTGGCGTTGACAGAACAAACTTTTCCCCCTTTTTTTTCACAGACACAAACTCACATACATTTTTTTCTCGCTCTTTATCAATTTAGAATGGGCATTCTGCGTCTTTGTGACGCATTTTTCAATTCCTTTTTTTCCTGAACGTATCGACAAGCACTTCAGCGCACACGTGAAGTGTGCCTACTTTGTGTTCTCTTTTTTGTCTTACACGTGCTTTCCAGTCTCCTCTCTCTTCCTTTTATCTGTTTTACACTTATCGGATTTCGGACACATGTGCTTGAAGTAGAGCTTCACTACAGATTGCTGCACACTACTCGAAAAGCACTTAAACAATTCAATTCAGCTTATGATACATTATCGAGATTAGATAGCAACGTTTGAAAAAAAGGAAAAGGAATTGTAAACAGTGAGAATGAGGCGTTGCCACCAAACCGCGGTGATCGAATTGAGCTTGGATGTGTTTTAGACACAACAGTGTTGCGAACCACTGCAATGAAAAAAAAGGCCTTTAGCGGGATCAGTCAATTTCAATTGTTTCCTCATCAGCAATGTGAATTTACTGCATCTATTGCTTTGCAACGCCAGCTTACCTTTTCTCATGATCCTCATGACTTCACCCAGTTATTGTCCTTCTTTCTTCTCCTTGCTATCTTCGCACGCATTAAATTACAATTGCATTTCAACTATAACTCTTTTTCTCTGACAAAGTGAGTCTATCACAGTAACGAAACGTTTCTCCTCTGTTCTCTTTTTTCTTCTTCTTTTGTTTGTACCGGGGATCAAAAAGTGTCTTATCTTAAAAGCAAGAACCTTCTGTAATTGCGAACCATCCCCACCCTAGCGACCCCATAATTCCTAATTTTAGTTTTTTTTTTGTTGTGCAGCTGCCATCACGTTTCACTAGCCGCTTTAGAAAACAAAAAGCAAACATATTTTTTCTTTGCCGTTGTTAATCTGATTGTGATTTGCCTGTTACACTCGTGTTTTTGTTCTTTTAGTCAGTAGAAAAGACGCAAAAAATGACACGCGGGACAATGCGCTTTTTAACGTTTTTGGCCGCCGCAGCGCTGACGCTGCTGCTGCTGGCGGGCCACACGGGTCGTGCCGTCTGCCCCTCCAACGGCAACACCCACGCCATCTACGTCACGTCGAACATGGGCAACAACATCTGGTCCTTCGACACGCAGGGCAACTACCTCGGCCCGGTGCTGAACACGAAGTCATTTCCGCAAGACGTGCAGGTGGACAAGCTGCGGGCCATGCGCTTCGGGCCTGACGGGCACATGTACGTCTCGAGCGCGCGTGGGTCGTACAGCCGCGTCTTCGCCGTCAGCGGCAACGGCCTGCTAAACCGCACAATGGAGGTGAACTGCACTCGCAACTACCTCTTTACCGTGGCGGAGCAGGACAAGGAGAACCCGTTTCTTGACCACCCGTACGACATCGCCTTCCACCCGGTCACGCAGGACATGTACGTGTCGAACCAGAACTCGATAACGATCACCCGCTACAAGCGCAGCGTGGACGACGACACGAAGGCCAGCTACGGCCGCAAGCTCGCCTGGAAGCCGGCGGAGAACGTGAAGGTGGCGGCGGAGATCAGCAACGATGCTGCGTCGCAGATGGACGCGGCGGCGGTGCCGGACAAGGTGCCCGACAACGCCGGCCTCTTCGCCTCGTCTTGGAGCTCCGCGTACTCGATGAGCTCCGTGCGTGGCCTCACCATCTCGCCCAACCTCCCACGCTCGCTTGTGGAGGAGGGCAACGGTGCCGGCATCTTCTCCATCTCGAATGTGTCGATGATGTACTACCTCCTCGTGTGCGATGCGGCCGGCAACACCGTCCACGTCTTCGACGCCGAGACGGGCGACCGGGTCTTTGGCATTAGCGTGCCCTCGCCCATCCAGGTTATGTTTCCCAGCCGCTACTACGCCGACACCGCCGCCACGCACTTCATCTCCGGCAACGGAGTCGTGATGCAGCGCTTCGAGGTGCCGTACATCTATGTGACAAGCAAGGATGACGGGCTGGCGTACATGGTGCGCTTCTCCCCGCACCAGAACCCGACCAACAACAACAACAACGGCTTGCAGCACGGCGCGTTTGGCGAAGACTTTATCCGTGCCCACCGCCTCTACACGATCAACCGCCCCGTGCCCCTGCACGCGGCTAGCGGCATCTACGAGAATCCGGCACGCGACGTGCTCTTCATTGCCGACCGCAACGGCCGCCGCATCTTCTCCTACGCCTCGCCCTTCCTCACGGACTACGCCGGCAGCTACGGCCCCTCGCCGTACCTCGGCCCCTTTGTGAAGAACCTGCCCGATCAGCCGGAGTTCATCATGTCGGCGCTGCTGGAGCACCAGGACAAGATTCCCTTCTGCTACGAGCTCAACGGTGACGGCAAGTTCCGCTACGTGGCGCTCTGCACGGCTGCCTCGATCTGGTCCGTAGTCTTCGGCGTCTTACTCGTTGCGGTGCCGCTGTTCGTTGTGTACCGCCAGGTGCAACACTGCATCCGCGAGCGCGACAACCACGTGCGGCGCATGCGCGGTGGCGACGGCGACGAGCTGTCCGGCCACGCCAGCGACGACAGCTCACCTCTGCTCGGCCACCAGGCCCCTAACTACGGCGCGGCTGCCAACTAAGTGACAACAGCACCGATAGCAGAGTAAAGGATTTTTCCCTTATTTTTGACTGCGAAAAAATGACTGTTTCAAACTTGGTTTGTGTTTTTATCTCTCTATTAATCCCTTTTCCCTGTGCAGTAATCAGCAGTGAGCGCACCTTTACCAGTTCATGTTCCCATCTGTCGTCAACTAGTACGCTTGGGTGCGTTCGTCGGGTGTGTCTGAACAGAAGATTGCAATGCTAATTGTTCCGTTAAACTCAGTTGATACCGTTGACAAACTCTTAAGTAATCATGCGTTCGTAAAAAAAAAACCTTGAAAACATGTCCTTTTTTCTTTTTTTTTTTGCCCTTCTCCATTTTAATTGTTTTTACTACTCTTTGTTTTTCCTTAATGATTGATTTGGTGAAGGAAACGCCTGTGAAAGCCGTGTTTACTCCTGCGAAGGTTGAAGTTGTTCATATCGACTCTGCGTGGTTTTTGTTTTCTTGGTGTTAAAAATTGCCAGGTTGGTTAGCTTTAGTCAATGAGCTGGCGATTGTTTCTCATAATTCCCCTTTTCTTTTTCCCTTTTCTGTAAACTCATGAATACTTACTGTTGCACCTCCGCACTCGTAAACCTGCATTGGCTTTGTTTCTCGATTCTACTTACCTGGCTGTTTTCATCTTTGTGTTTCTCTCTTTTACATAAACAATTTTTTTTGTCTAATTCTGTCACCTGAGTATAGGAAAAAAAAACCAATAGAGAAGGGGGAAGGCCTCCGACCACCTTTTTTTATAGCGTGCGACTACGCCAACAGAAGAACAGAGCGCCTAAAACGGAAAAGGAAAAATGTAGGCTCAGTTATGGTGGCACTGGTGGCCTTGTAAACAAATCATTTTTTTTTCTGCCTTCTCGCTCGCCGTTTCTGTCTTTGCAACGCAAAAATGCGCCATTGTCCACCATTTTCCAATTTTGAATGAGGCTCTGCCGCTTTTGTTGGTGTTCTTGCCGCATATCGCTCAACGACATGTTCTTTTCCTTTTCTTTATGCGACGGCTTTTTAGTTTAATTTTTAACAGCAGCAACAATAAAAAAATTAATGTTAAAATATTTGTAACTAGGCAAACCAAAACATTGAGTTCAAAATAACAGAGTGACGTTGCACATTCTCACTCGCTCTAAATAGTGAAAAAAAAAAGGGAAACCTGGCTAAGATAAGCTGTCTTTTATTTTAAGTATAATCCTTTTTTTTTTTAACTTTTCCGACTGTTTTCAAGGTAATTCGATATTTGTGGTGGGTCTCTTTTTAAACAACAACAACAAAAAAGTGACCGGGTGATGACAGAGAGTGCTGAACCTGTGTGGGAGAGTATCGGAGGATAAGGCTGAATTGGTGCCGAAGCCTATTAAATACTTCCTTTTTTTTCCGCCCTTTTGCGGTGTGTTAAGCTGTTGTGCGCAATTGTACTTTTCCATGAGCGGGTAAAACGGTGATCTTTGTGGTGGAAGCACGCACTACTTGTGAGAGTGACGAAGGAGTTGTTTGTTGGTGTGGTTTTTTGAAGTTTCCGAACTCGTTAACGTAAAGGTGGAGACTTTGATGTGGCTCACCTCTGCAGATACAAATAAAGATGATGTAACAAAGAAGAAGTATACGGTGCTGCATCACGAGATGCAGTCGCTCTGCTTCCCACTTGACTGCAAAATCAATTTGTGTTTCGCAATCACTTGGACTCTACGGTCAAATGCAACCGCAGCTTAAAAAAATTGTACCCTTCGTTTCTTTCTCAGAAGAGCGCTCACAGAGCTGCGCAGAAGAACCTTGAGAAGCGCACCATTACGTTTCTTGAGTATTTTGAGTTTTTTTGAAGGATTAAACTTCCACTGAAGGAATTTAAAAAAAAATTATCATTATAGTGTAAAAATATCAAATAGCTGTTACTACATCTGTTCTTTTCTAACGCTCTCCTTTCTTCATTCTCTCCTTTTCCAAGGTGCATATATAGGCAGAAACAATTACAAGTACACACCTCGTTACCAAAGAAACGTAGCGTACGGTGATTTGCACTTCCATCTACTTCTTCACATTTTTTTCATCTGTTTGTCCTTACATTAGGAAGAACAAAATGCAGCGAACGGCCTTGCTTGCCGCTGGGACGTACTCCCGAGCCACCATGTCGCAGCAGGCACAACAACACTCGCAGTCCCCACAGCACCGCTCCACTTCTGTGCTGGCCTCACTCATGCGCATGCGCGGTCAGTTTCAGCGACTGCGTACTAACCAGCAGCAGCAAATTATCACCACTGTCCTTGCACGAAGCAGCAGAAGCCGCCTTCTGGGGGCCAAAGAAGCACCCCCGTCGGTGCTCGTGAGTGCCGCCAAAACAGACGCCGAGCTCGCTGATGGTGACACCGAGTCCAGCGTCAAGTCCGCTGGTGGCAGCAGTAGCACCGTGCAGGCGGGTATGCTGCTCTGCACGGAGGCCCAGCGACTCTTGAAGAGCGAAGCCCGTGCCAACGACAGTCTCTCCGACGTCGCGGCAAGCTCCCCACTGTACGCGGCGGAGGCCGGGAAGCTGCTTCTCATCGCTGCCACTTTCGGCGCCGCCACGACCTACCCACGCGTGCAGGAGATCTGCGCGTGGGTGCGCGCGAACGTCGACGCCCTGCAGACCCCTCGCCAGATCATGTCCCTCTGCACGCCTCTCATCAACCTTGTCGACGGCCCCACCGCTGGTTTGTCCTTTGTGCTGGAGGTGCTGTACGAGCCGCTGCTGCTTGCCTTGCAGGAGGTGGGCAGGGAGGCGGTGGTAGATAAGAAGGACAAGAAGGGCCACCCCAGCAGCGGAGATGCAGCGTCGTTGTCGTCTGCGTCCGCAACTGCGGAGGAGGCTGGTGCAGCGAGCAGCGCGACTGCAACAACTTCTACAACGGAGCAGCAGCTAGTGGCCATCACGTCCGCCTTTGGCATGGTGAGCAAGTGGGCAGCAGTCTGTGCCTCGCGCGAGGCAGACTCCAGTGCCACCGCAGCGGCAGCGTCAGTCGAAACGACAAGCCTCAACTGTGCCGGTGAAGACGGCGACAGCAACGTGACAAATTCCGCTGTGTGGCTGCGAGAGGAGCGGGCAAAGGTGCAGCGCATTGCGGAGGCGAGTGTGGCCGCATTAGCGCGGCTGACACGTGAACGGCGCGATGATGGGGGAAACGCCGACGCGGGCAGCGGCCGATCCCATGACATGGTCTACGCCACGCTGCAGCAGCTGGCCGTGGGCGACGTGATCGCGTGGTTGCAAGCCCTGCACAGCTTGGAGAAGTCCTATGCGTCTTTGCAGATAGCTGGCGAGGACACAAGCGAAGCACTGCGGCGTCTCCAGCTGTGCTACCGCGTGCTCCTGCCCCTCGTGCAACGTGTACTGGACGCATCTTGCGGGACGGCGCCGACAAACACTAATAGTACCGCCACTACAGTAGCTGGCATAGAGCGCAGCAATCCCGGGCAGAGTCTCTCACTCCCTGCTGGTCCTGCTGGCGCAACAGCCAGCGCGACGACTGCAAGCATGGGACTGCGGATACAAGACGTGGCAGATCTCGTGCAGATCGGGCTCTTCGCCAGTGTAGAGCCCACACACACCGCTCTCGTGCTGCAGCGCGGTCTGCAGGCTCTCTCAGCCGCCCTCGGCGCCGCCGCCACGGTGCGAGAGACGTGTCTCGTGACGCAGGTGGTGAACAGGGTGCGTCAGCAGAGGCCGGCGTTCCTTACCGCCAAGCTCATGCGCGACATCCTCGCCGCGCTGCGGCCGCGTCTCTTTCTGCTGCGGGAGTCACAAGCCTACCAGCTCCGCCCCCAGGAGTGCAGCCTCCTCCTCTCGCAACTGTCACGGTGGGAAGACGTGCCGGGTGTGGCGGTGAGCGCGGATGTCGTGGAGTTGCTGTCGCAGCGGCTGGGCGAGCAGATGCCGATGGTGGAAGCGGCGCAGATGGTGCCTTTTCTCCAGGCGCTTTCGCGGATGGAGGACCGGCATCGCCGCACAGACCAGACTAAGGACAGCAAGGACAGCATCGACGGTGCGAGAGCAGGGGCAGTGACAAATGGTAGTCGCGCCGAGGGGGAGGAAGAAACCGGTGATACTGTTTTAAACAGCACAACGGCTGCAGTGGCAGTTAGCTTCGCACGACGACGTCGCCGGCACCGTGCCAAGGCAGTTCGGTACGCGTTCTCCAGCACGGCCCGCGTCGTGGCGCAGTGCGCGCAGCGTGTAGCGCTTCTAGCCACCGAGGGAAACGCTAACAGGAGTGGCGACGGTGCAAGCTCGCAGCAGCCGTCAGCGCCATCCACAGGTACAACAATGGCAACTACAACAAGCGCACCGACGACGGATACCACCAATGCTAAAACTGCGAGCAGCAGCTTAGATACGCCACCTCGACTGAGTGCCGTCAACGCAGCACTGTTGATCAGCGCACTCGTGCAGCTGCGCTCTCTGCAGGTGGAGTACGTCTTTACAAAAGTGGCGCCGTTGCTGGCTCAAGTCGTTGCAAAGGAGGCTGCCGCTGCCTCGCTCGTCTCCCGGAACGCAGCTTCCCAGTCTGAGTTGCAGGGACGTGTGGCGGTGCACGACGCTGTGGTTCGCTTTCTTCAATTCATGAGTGACGTGCGACCTGGCGGAGCAGTGGACTCGGTAGCGGAGCAGCAAGCGAAGGCTTTGCTGAGGAAGATGGAGCGCGGACTCATCTCTCTCGTGCGCAAAGCGCAGCTGCCAAAAGATCTTGTTATGCTGGCTCCACTAGTGCGCCATCAGCTTATTGAGAAACAACACACGAAGGCGGTGGTGAGCGTGGAGGAGGATGTTGAAGCAGGCCTACACGTCCCAGTGAAGCGCAGAGGTACATCACCGGCGACACAGAGACGGCGTCGGGCAGATGTGCGCTTGGCAACGTGCTTCGCGACTCAGGTGGGTCGTCACGCCGCAGTGTGCAATGGACATGAGCTCAGCGTGCTGGCCTTGAGCGTCGGGAACCTGACCTCAGCTGGTGTGCTGCCTTTTGCGACTTCGCGGCAGTCTGTGCTGTCCTTGTGGACTCGTTGCAGAGACGGACTGCAGGCGTCAGCAAAGGGTGATGGTATTCCCACAACAATAACATCAGGAGAAGTTACTACAAGGGAGAGCGAAATGGTGTCTTCCGCCGTCGTTGATGCATCGCCGCTGACACTCACGATGGACGAGGCGAAGCGGCTGGTGGACGCGCTGCGGTTTGCGCTGCCAGCGCTGCAGCCTTCGGATCGGGAATTGGTGCCACCCATCGTCTTCCTCCGCACATTTGCAGCTCTCTGCACGGAGCAGCAGCGAACGGACACAACAGCGAAGGACGCGGCAACGGCAGATGGCGCGGGTGATCTCGCACGGGGTACTGCGCGCTCTTACAACAAGACACTCGCCGATCTGCGCCGTTACAGCGTGCTGGGGCAATCCATCGTCTCGTGCTTTACGAGCTGTGCCACTTTATCCTTGTCCCCTGCGCGTGTGTCCAATGAGGAGAGGCCGACAACTCAGATCCACCCGCAGGAGTGGGAGCTGAAGCAGCAGGAGGCATGGTGCAGTGTGGCAGAGGCCTACCTCCATCTAGTGAGAGCGCTGATGGAAAGCTACGCGACAGAGGCTGCGCTGTCCGAGTCGTGGTGGTCCGCTGCGGGATCGGTGGAGACAATAAATGGCGGCAGCGACAACAACTTCAACGAGGCGCAGCAGCAGCAGCAACAGCAGCATATGCTGCCGCCACCGGTGCCGTTGGAGCTGTTGAGCATGACGGCACGCGTGACCACGCAGCTGCAGCGCCTTGCCCACCGCGGCGACACAGCGTCAGGGCGTCGCGCAAGCAGCGGTGGCGGAAGCGCAGACGCAGTGGCAGAAGACGCCAGCGCTCTTTACGAGATGGGCGCGGAGGAGCCGAACGTCGTTGACGTGGCGCCGTTGGTTGAGGATGCGGCCGTAACCGACGAGGACAACGACGGTCAGACAAGCGCGAATGCAGCAGAGTCGCTCACCGCTATCGACGACACGGTGTCGGAGGTGCTTGGCATGATCGGCGACACCATCGCTCTTCTATCCCGCCAACAACAACAGCAGCAGCGACAACAGCACACCGGCGGTGACGACATGCAAGAGGTGGATGAGACGTCTGTGCCAACCTTAGGGACGTCAACGTCAGCGCTGCAGCCAAAGCACCTCGTCATGCTCCTCCAAGCATTCGAGACTGCTCACTACCGTCACCCGGAGATGTTGTACGGCCTGCTGCCTGAACTGCGCAGCTGCGCTGATCAGCTGGATCCGCTGGAGCTGTCGCTGCTCATTCGAGCCTTGACGCAGCTCGGGGCGTGGAACAGCCGCCTACTGCAGGTGCTCGCCACGGCGGTGCAGGCAAAGATGCAAGACTGCGAGCTCCGTCAGTGCCACACCCTCCTGCGCGGCCTGTGCCGCTCTGGCTGCGTCAGCCCCGACACCTTCGTTGAGGTGCGCGGGTCTGCGTACGTGGACTGGACGCGCGCCGGCACGCGCCGCGGTGATGCCCCGCAAGAACCGCTGCAGCGCTTGGCCGAGAGTGTGCTGTGGCGACTGGACGCTCTGGTGCGGACGAAAGCTGCCTTCTTCGACCTCGCTCGAACAGCGTCCGTGGCTGATCTTGTGAGTGTGGTGAGTGCGCTGCGCTTCTTTCACGTGCCGCCGCCGCCGACGTACGATGCCTTCGTGGTGCTCGCCGTCTATCGGCTCGCCAGAACAGCTACCGCAACAACGCGAGCCGCTGCGGCAGGCGTGCGTGGACAGTCTCTACTGCCGACGAAGACAGTGCTACAGCATGCCATTGCGGTACTCGACGCCCTACCGCAGCTACGCCAGCCATCGCAGCAGCGGGTTTCGGCCAGTACGGCGTGGGCAGTGGTGGCGCAGCGCGTTTTGCGGCACGCAGCCACTCCCAAAAGCACAGCGGGCGACCACGGCAACACAAGCGCCGAGACGCTGTCGTTGCAGGCGTCGTGGCAGCTGTGGCGCCTCGCCTCTCAACACAGCCTGCAGTACGGCAGCGACGTCACCCGCGTGCTTTTTGACGTGCCGACGCAGCACGGGTTGATTGGAAACGATTCGCTTTTCTCTCACCTCCAAAGGCAGCTGGAGCGTCTGGTGAATTGCTACGCGTGGGGGCCAGATTCAAGCGCTGGATCACCGTCGCACTACCAGGTTGGCTCCAGCACACTCGCCTCATCTACTGGGCCGTTGCCAGTTCTCTCTGTTGGTGAGGAAGCGGCTCTACGCCGCTACGCCTTGCACGCTACGCCATCGCTTGTGCGCAATGACCGCGCGCTGGCCGAGCACCTCTGCTACCCACTGCGTCTGGCGCGGCGCGTGGCCGAGCACCACGACAGCGGAAGCTTATCGGCCCTTGTCAAGACACCCCTCCTGGCTGCCCCGGCGGCGCAGGCGAAGCAGTACGTGCGGCTAATTGCCTGCCTGTTGCGCGCTGACCTGTGGAAGAACACTTCAACGGAGGCGGAGACGCAGCTGCTGTTGCTCACTGCCCTGCAACAGCTGTGGGTCCATGCAGAGCTGAGTGCGCTGCTGCGAGCCTCACCAAAAGTCTTTACGACGGAAGAGCTGGTGGTGCTGGCGGCGGCCTCGGCGCACCTGCAGTACGCCGGTGACGCAGCCGACGCGTGCGGCGGCGACGACGACGGCGGCGCTGCGGCGCTTCGGCAGCTCTGCGATGCAAAGGCAACGACCTGGCAGCTAACGACGGCGGTGGATGCGTGGACACTCTTCACGCACTTTGCAGCCCCATCCGCCGAAGCAGCGCACGAGCAGCTGCCGTTTGAGCACATGCGACGTACACCTGAAGTGTACGAGGTGCTAGCAAGAAGCGGTGATGTGGTGGTGGCTGCGTTTCTGCAGTCGCGGACGGCGACGACATCAGCAACACGCTCTCGAATTTTGCCAGAGCTGCTGCGACTTTTCCAGATCGGTGACGGGGCTTCTATTTCCGCTTTCGTGAACGCCAGCGCTCAGGGCCAGTCGAAACAGCCGTTGCGTGAAGATGCCTTTGCTGATGCTGCTACGGCGGCAAAAACCGCCGATATGGCGAATGAGGTGCAGTTCAAGCAGCACTTTGCGGAGTTACAGGAGTGCGTGCTAGCGTGTCTCGCACCTTGTACGCAGTCGAAGACCTGATTAGAAGAGACCAAACAGAGAGCTCCTTTAGCATTTTCTCGTTGGTTGTTACCTTGCATAAGGGAGGGCAGGACACGTTTCCTTCTACGAGACGAGTATGTCAGCAATTGTTTTCTTTCTTGCATTCACAGTCTAAACTTTCAATCAAAGCTTACGTTTTAATAATATTAAAAAATATATATTATAAGTACGTATGCAATGGGTACAACAATTGTTTTGATCCTTTAAAAACGGTGAGTCTTAAAAAAAAAAGCGAGCACTTTAAACTCTCAATTAAAGGCTTCATTTTTTTCTTTTCTAATGTACTTGGTTCGCCTTTTGCTTCACAAACTTCAATTTCTCCACAAAACTGCACAGCCATCACAGAAAGAAATTCGGGTGTTTTTAACATAGTTGGACGGAAACATACAGAAACTAAGAATTATATCGATCACAATCAGAATTGCAAGAAGGGCGAAATTACAACAACAAGATTAGCACTGCTCATCCGGTTTGCTTGAGATTTTTATTTTCAATTTTTGCTTTCTCACTTGATTGCTCAAACTTCAGACAGATACGTTCAAGGCCAACACAATGGCGACAAAGCCTAGTGGTGTGGTTGCCGGCGAGGAGGCAAGCGTCATGCGGCAGCTGGAGGTGCTTCTCGTCCCTCTCCACCACCGCTTTCGTTACCCCCTTCCCATCCCCGCTCACCTCGCCGCCGTTGTCGACAGCGGCGAAGACGCAAAGAATGCCGGTGCATCTGCTGGTTTCCGTGCGGCTTCCCCCTCTTCACCGCTCACGGGTGCCTCGACCGACGCCGCCGCTGCCACCGCCGCTGCCGGCAGCACGGCGGAGCTGACGGAGGAGCAGCAGCACGACCGTGTCCGGCGCCTGGCCCTCGAGGTGGTGGCTGCGCAGGTCCCCGACCTCCTCCCGTGGCAAACGCGCGTGCAGGATGGCGCGGTGCAGGCGGAGAACTGCTACCAGGTGCTCCAGCACGTCCGCGGCAACGTCGCTGCCATGCAGCAGGTGACAACGACGGTGCAGGAGCAGAGCGACCACCTCAGCCACAACGCCTCGGCCATGATGGTGCGTAAGGCGAAGCTGGAGCTGGTGCGGGATGCGCTGGAGCAGAACCTCGCCCACTTCACCCACATCGACGACCTCTGCCGCGAGGCGGGCAACCCGTTCCTCAAGGCCGGCACCGCACGCTTCTCCACCCTGCTGCAGGACATCGCAAGCGAGATGGAGTTTCTCTCCACCAACACGCAGTACAAGTCGGCGAAGCCGTACGCGATGCGGCTGGCGGTGGCGCAGCAGATGGTGAACGGCACCTTGAAGGAGGCAGTGCGGGAGTCTTTCAAGACGATGGAGACGGTCACGAAGGCGTCGCCGGCCTTCGCCGCCGCCACGCACGTGTGGTCGGAGAGTCCTGCAAGTGCGGAGAACAAGGACGGCGCCTCTCCTGCCCTCATCACCGCGCCACAGGTGAACAGCAGCGTTGACACGGGCAACAAGGGCAGTGGCAGCAGCAGCAGCGGGGCACTGGAGCTGCGCCGCCACGACGTCGCCGGGTCGTTCGCGGACTTCCTCGCGAGCGTCAACGACGCCTTTGTGAGGGCCGGGGACAACTACACCTCACTGCGGCGCATGGCCGAGCTGCGGCACGGCGGCTTCGGCTACGCCGGGGCGGAGGCGTTTGGAGAGGAGATGCTGACGGCCAACGGCGGCATTGAGGCCGACAACGGAATGCGGGAGGTTCTTGACGCCTACCGCGACGCCCGTGTTGGGGTGGTGGTGCCGCTGCTCAAGTACTGGCTGACGCTGTGGTACTACCTTGACGTGCAGGAGGCCCGCTCCGAGGCGCTGTCGGCAGCGGAGGCGACGCAGGCCCAGCAGCAGCTCACGGGCGGTGATGCGCAGCAGCGGCTGGCCGGTGTCGCGGAGGCGCACACACTGCCGCAGCTGGCCGAGCACATCTGCGGGCTGCTGCAGCGCTCGCTGGCGGCGGAGTCGGACGTGCTGAGTCGCCTGTGGCTGCGGGACGACATCAGCTCGTACCTGCTGCCGAAGTTGGTCTCGAGCATCGCCGAGGAGGTCTACTACGCCTTCCGCTCCCGCCTGTTGTGCGTCGACGACGTCGGCGAGCTCGCGCGCACGGTGGACAGCATCCAGCGCGTCAGCTTGCGGCACGACACGGAGGTGCAGGACTCGCAGGTGGTGGCGGACCTGTGGCTGCGCATGATCCAGGACACGCAGGAGCGGCTGGTGTTCCGTACCAGTGTGTACCTGCGGCAGACGGTCGCCCGGTGCACCCCGACACGCGAGATGGCGGCGGTGTACCTCCGCTGCGGTGGTGGTGCCTACAACGCCGCTGCCACCGGCGCCGATCCGTCCGGCGAAGCGGCGCAGACGAAGATGTTTTACCTCCCCGGCGTTGTCCACGCGCTGCAGCTGCTGCACTGGCTGTACCCCACGCTCGAGTTTTCCGTCTTCTCCGTCTTCGCGGTGGAGGCGGTGCACCACGCGCTGGATCTGGTGCGGCAGCTCGTGAAGCTCATGCGCCAGCTGGACAGCAAGGATGCGCTGCGCGACACCAAAGCGTACTTGTGCCAGCTGTCCCACCTGCAGCACCTCGAGGCGGAGCTGTCGCACGTGGACGCCAACATCACGGTGGTGGAGCGGCGCATTAACCTGACGAAGCTGGGCAAAGAGAGCCTCGGCGTGACGCAGTCGTCGCGCGAGTCGAAGAAGGAGGTGCAGGCCGACCTGCTGAAGTGCAGCGAGCACCTGACGACGGCGATGCTGGCGTACGTGACGCAGCCCATGTCCGGCGCGGCAAAGAAGAGCGCCACGGAGCAGCGGCAACTGGTGGCTGAAATGAAGGGCCGCGCCGCCGGGGTGGAGGGGATGATCAACTTCTACGTGGAGCACGGTGAGACGCGTCTGGATTTGGTGCACATCCTCCGCGAGCGCACGACGGAGCTGGCGACGGAGGTGGACGTGCCGATCCAGAGCGTGCCGGCGGCAGTGGTGCCGGTGCAGCAGACCGCTGCTGCGCTGCCCACCACACCGACGGAGAGACAAGGCTCTTTGGTGGCTGCTGATGCTGGCGCCGCGTCTACCGCGGCGTCGCCGTCGTCGCCGCTGTCCATCAGTGCCACGCCGTCCTCGCAAGCCCCGCCGCCCACCGGGCCAGCGTTCGAGACTTCAGGCGCGCCTGCAGCTTCGCCACCGACCAGCACGACACCTGCAGCCGCAGCCGCAGCGCCGCCTATCGCAAACACTGCTGCACCACCACCAATGCAGACGCTGCCGCCTGCTCCTTCTCCGCCATCCTCGTCGACTGCTGCAGCTGCATCGGCAGAGGTGCAGCGGCATTATGCTCGGCCACCCGCAGCAGGGTCAGATGACACTGATCTGATCTAAGGCGTGAGCTGCATCTTGCACTGAGCTCCTTTTTTCTGTTTTCTGACCACATTGACTTTGCTTTACTTTTATCAACACACACACTCAAAGCGAGCGAAACAAACAAAAACTCAACAAATGAAGAAATTGTCAAGAGTTTTGACTTTTGCCTTGACCCTTTTTTTCATCATTGAGCGTTTTATTTACAGCTCTTCTTATACTCTCCGCACGCTTTGCACGTAATATGTTGCACAGCGAAATAGGTCAGAAATCTAAGAAGGACATCTTTTCTGGACGTCTTTGCTGAAAATTTTAGCAAAGTCATGTTACTGATGGTGTTTGTCGGTCGCGCGTCGCGTGCAAACGTTACATCAGAAATTTTTTTTTCTTTTCTACTCTCCCACGCTTATCTTAATCTTAAACAATGAATTGATCGTTGTGTACATACCTCTCACTAGAGCTGTGAGCTCTTTTACTCAAAGAAGAAAGAAGAAAGTGTTTGCATACTATTTTCTCTTTTTCTTTTTTTCACACATCTTTTCTACTTTTGCCACATAAGGAGCTGCAAGTTTTTCACAGCGCGGAGGCGCGTGAACAGTGAGTGAGGAAACTGTGCACTGCATCAGTCAATCAAATTTAGAAGCTATTTGCCGTCAAGACGTGGCCAGCTAAGCTTTACCCTCACTAGTTGTAAACAAGAAAGGCACGAAAGAAAAGCACGACTCGTACATCGTTTGTTTTCTTACTACTCCATCTCTGTTTTAATAAATACAGCTTAGTTCAAAACACCCCACACAAAATATCTTTCATTTTTGCTCGTATATTTAAATCCCTTGGTGAATATTTCTTTTTCCTTTTTTTTTCAACACAAAAGCCAAGCTCCCGTAAAAAGCTGCTCCTGTCTTTCGCCATTGCCTTTTTCTACTTCTGTTTTAAGGTCGTTTTTTTTTTTTTGTGATCCCTCACGTGGTGTTTTGCCAGGAAAAGAGGAAGTATTGCTTTTTGCTTTTGCCTTCAACTGGAAATTGCTTCCTCCTGCTTTGACTTTGATCCTTTTCCCCAAAATTACGTAATAATTGTTTCATAGATCTACTCCCGCTTCCATTTTCTCCTTCATACACACGCATACCCACGCCTCATTTACATACTCTTTTGTACAACTTATTATCTCACTTTTACTTGTCGCTGCTCTTAGTTTTTTTTTTTCATTTCCTTTCCAGTCATTTGCAAAGACGTTCCGCGTCTCGCTTTAAGTTTCTTTAACTCTCCATTTTTTCTCTCTCGACTTATCTTAATAAATACCGCGCTAGTAGATTCGCGTTCTGCAATTGCTTTCACTAAGGATCACAAATAAGGGCTGCTGCCTCAATAAATTCACTCACAACTAACTGCCGAAGATCATCCCAGCACGATGTATCACTTCATCGTGAACGTTTTCCGCGGCAACTACGGTGATGACACACAAAGCGCTAGCGCCAGCGCCGCTGCCGCCGCCGCCGCGGCTGCACGCACGGCGCAGCGCAAAGCGGAAGAGCGGCGCCAGCGTCTTGTGGCCGAGCGACGGCAGCTGTACACAGACTTTGTGCGGGATGCTGCCCTTGGCAAGCTGCTTGCTGGGTGTCTGCCAAATGCAGAGGACATCGCACCAGATGCGAGCAAGTCGACAGCCTCTTCATCAGTGGCTACAGCCACTGCCGCATCGCGAGTGCAGCACCGTGACACAAGTGACGCTTCCGCCCCCGTTTCCCCTATGACTGATGGTGATAACACTTGTGAGAAAGACGTTATTTCATCCACCGGTAAGCCACTCACTTCGTCGTTTCACGACGCCGCTGCGACTGCAGCATCCGCAGATCTCGAGTGTGCCCTGTACGCCGCGTTGACACCGCTGCTGACGCGCGGGACAACCGTCGTCACGGGCCGCGTTCTGGAGCTGCTCTGCCAGCACGAAGCTGCGCCACAGCGCGTTGACGGTGCGACAGGCAGTGCATTGAACCTCTCTGGAATCAGCAGCAAAGGCGTTTCTGCCGAGACTGCTACTCGACATCGCCTGCCCTTTCTCCTTGTGCAGTTGCTGCTGACGCGGTGGCAGGCGTGCTTGCAAGCGCTCGCCGCAGACGTCTTTGGCAAAGCGCCGTCGCCGCGGACGCTGAGCACGCTGCGCAACTTCAGCTGCATTCTGCGTGCCTTTGTGGCCGTCACGGAGGTGTACACGGAGGAGGTGCGTGTGTACTTGGACGAGCTGCGCGCTGCAGCGACGCAGTGCATTGAAGAGTCCCTCCGCTGCCTGGACGTGCTGACACGTGCTTACACCTCGAGCACGTTTTTCATTGCCGCGGATGACGTTGCGGCAGTGGCAGCCGCTAGTGAGCTGCAGCAGCAGCAGGACTCCTCGCCACCACCGTCACATGAAACGACGAACATAGACAATGAAGCCTCCTCGCAGGAGCCGCCGGAGCTACGGTGCCTCAGAACACCGTCGCTCCCGCACACAAACCACGTCGCTACAGAGGTGGTGCAGATTCAGGTGTGGCGGCTCCTGTCGCTGCTTTTGTACTGGATGCACATGCTGCACGGCGCGCCTGTGCCGCACCTGAACGTGGTAAACGTCTTTCTCTCCACCTCCGCTGCCGCCCTCGATCCTGCGCGACACCGCACACGCAGTGCAGCTTCCTCCACACAGCACCAGGGCAACGGCAAGCACGACGGCAGAAAGGCGTCCGTGCCTCGAGGTTCCGCTGATGAGATGCATCGCTGCACCGGGCTCAACAACACCGCACTACTGCGTCAGACGTACATCTTGCCCGGTGCGACCTCCGTAGCCCCCACAACGTGGCTGCTCTCTGCGGTTGCGAAGGAAAGCAGTGGCAGCAGCAGCAGCACTGGCATCCACGCAAACCCGACTTCCGCGGCACCGAGTACTGTTGCTGGTGCTGGTGCTAGTGCGCACCTTCACAGCAGCAGCGGCGCGGTGCTCCCGCTGCGGTCTTCTCCTGGCGCATCGCTGCCCGCTGCGCTCATGTCGTCCGTCAAGGTGCGGGAGTCGCTGCTGGCCTTGATGCTGAGTGCATCGAAAGGCGTCATTTCAAACGTCGTGCCAGGCTCCTCGGACTATTTGGTTCTGTTTAAAAAGTTCCCAGATGTCGAGATCGATCACGACCTTGGCTTCGTCGTGGTGCTGGCATGTCGCCTGCTGCACTACGCGTTTGTCACGGGTGCCAGCGCCACCGCGCCGCTGCCCAATGCCACGACGACGACCTCCGCGGCAGGTGCGAGTGGCGCTGGGGCGGCGTCGACGGTGTCCAACACGTCCACATCCGCTGCCGAGAAGGTGCGTGCGGCGGTGAGTCCGCTGTTAGGCGCCCTCAGCATCCTACTGGCGCGCTTCATCGCAGAGGAACACGTGCCCAGCGCAGGACAAGGAGTGCCCGACGCAACCGTGACTGGTGCGTACGGCGAGGGTGGGAGTCGTCACCACGCAGACCCGAACTCGCCTCTGTCCGCAGGACCGTCTGAAACGCGAAGAGACGGCAATTGTGGAGAAAAACGAGTCGAGAACACGGAGGCCTTGCCAACGGTCGAAGGGCCGGTTATTGAGCATCTTCGTCACGTCCGCTTACTTGGGCAGCTCGGCTGCGGCGTTCTGCTACTCACCACCTTGTTTCAGCAGAGTGCGCAGGGTGTGCTGGACACGATGGACCACTCCTTCTTCTTTGACGCGCTCGTCACGACGCTGCAGGCGGTAGGGAAGATCTTCCCTGAGCCGTCGGCGACGCCGAAGCCGACACACACGCCGCGGCGAACGGCGCTGGATGCCGAAGAGGCCACGCACGCGTGGACGCAGTGGGTGACGGCGGTGCATGACTTTGCGGGGAGTGGCGCAGTGCCGTGCCCGCCCACCGCGCTCCTCTCCACTGACGCGCTGCTCGCAGCGGCGCTGCAGCACCCCGTGGAGGACCACCTCGCCACCCTCGCGGACGACCCTATTGCCGATGAATTCCTGCACGCTTACCTCGGCCTCCTCGCCGCGAGCCGCCGCCTACGCGCCGCCCCGGCACGCACGCTGGCGGCACGGGGCGCGTTGCTGACGAATAACAGTAGTTTGTCGTCGAACCAGAGCCTGCGGCTGGAGACGCGCTCGCTTGACACGCTAGATCAGCTGGAGCAGACTTTAATTAAAACGTTTCTGACGGCCTACGACGCCGCCGCCGATGCAATGCCGGATGCGCTGCCGGATGCCAACGCGGCGACCATGTGCTTCAACGACAACGCCTCGCTGTCATGGACGGTGCACACCGACGAGGAGGGCGGGGGCGTTGCGGGTGGGGACTGCGAGTGCCTCGACCCTGCTGACGCGGCAGCGGAGGCGGAGGCGCGGAGGGTGGCCGAGGCAAGCATGGTTTCGCCATTCCCCGCCTCCTCCTGCCTCTACAATTTATTGCTGAAGCACGCGCTGTGGTGTTTGGGGATGTCCCGCAAGCATCACCGCGATGCCCAGCCGCAGACGCTCTTTCTGCCACCGCCGATGCGCGCCTACTCCTCGCCTGCGCTGACCGGCGCGACGAGGCCGTCTGCGATGGCGCACCTACCAGGTTCATCGGGTCTTCCTTTCACCGCGCTGCCTCCCCCGCTGCTCTCGCCCCCGCTGGGGCCAACGCGGTCCTTCACCTCCGTCTCCTCGGCTGGCCGCCTCAACAGTCCATTTGCCACGCCAGCGCACACGGCCACCTCCGCGACGGGTGCCGCGGCCGACCTGACGGGCACGCAGGACGACCCGTTTCTTCTCTTTCTCGTCCACCACGGGCTCTTCCGCATCCTGCTGCACGACGAGCACTACACCGCGGCCTTCATGGTGCACCAACTGCGTCGCGGTGGTGCTAGTGGTGGGTCGAGGGCTGGGTCCGCAAGTCGCAGGGCTCCAGAGGTGCGTGAGGTTCCGCAAAGGCCGTGGCAGCGTGCGTACGTGACGGTGCTCCTCCTCGCCCACTGCCTGCAGCTGCGCGCAACAATGCGGCCGGTGGTACCAGACGGTCCTGCCTCACCCAGCGTTGATCGCCGACCACCGTCCAGCACCAGCACCTCCACGGCTTCAGGTCAAGCATCCTCGCATCCAACTGGTGCGTTTGCGCCGGATGGCGTGGCGGCCGCGCTGACACCGAGCGAAGAGCTGCTTGCCTATGAGACGGTAGAGGCTCTCGTGACAGTTCTGCGTCCGCCGTCGTACCCGCCCGCGTCCTCCCTCTCCACACCACAAACAACGCAGGGGGCTGTCAAGGCTCCTGGTGCTGCGGCTTCGGCATCGGGGAAGTTGCCGACCACAACGGCTGACGAGGGGACGCGAGGTGGCGTTGTGGAGCCGCCCGTGCGCTTTGGTGCTTTGTGGCGCAACTGTGTGCTCGCCCTGCTCACCAGCGCTCTCGGCACAACATCAAAGTTAGAGAGCTCGTGTGCCACGCCTCCGCAAGCGAGCAGCGGCTCTGCCCATCGACGTACGCAACGGGGTGCAGATGCTGCTGAGGATGACAGTGCCGATGAAGGCTCACCGGGACTTGTTGCTGCTGCGGCTCCGACAGTCAACGAGGCACTTGTGCGGTGCGGTGCGACGGAGTACCTCCTGCAGGCGTCCATCACGTCTGCTGCCCTCACCGCCGCCGCGCTGACGCCGGACGTTTCGTTTCGCTGGACGATGTGCCTGCTGCGCGGCCTTCTGTACGACGCGCAGGCACGGGTGTACATGGCGGCGTCGTGTGCCAAACCTCTCCTGCTAGGGGTGGTGTGGCACCCGCTGATGCGGCAGGGAGGGCAGGAGCTGCTCACCTTGCTGCTGTGCCAGCCCCTTCTCCCTTACGGCCCGTACCCAGCCTCCAACGCCTCCTTCGACCCTCGCGATGCCGCCGTGGTCGCCGCCGCCGCTGCCATGTCGCTGGGCCTGTCGAGCAAAGCCGGTGGACACAGCGGCAACAGCCCCGGCAGCGCCGTCGCCGGGGCAGAAGCCGGCGGCATGGGTACCGTACCAGTCTCGCACGCCGTGCCGCGGCACTGCCGGAAGCTGTGCGAGGCCTTGTGGCGCGTGCTAAACGAGTGCGTCAATGGCCCGCTGCCTACACACAACACCGCCGCCTCCGCGGTGGTGGAGTTGTACGGAGGGAGCAGCAGCGGTGGCGGCGACACTAACGGGAGCGGCAATGGTGCTGCCATGCTGAATGCGTTGGGTGTGCCGGTGCTTTCCGCTGCCACGGCGAGCGAAGTGGAGCGGGAGGCGGTGCTGCAGGCGGTGCTCGCTGCACTGGTGGACGCCTTCCGCACGCTCGGCAGCGACACCGTCCACGGCCTCGGCAGCGCAGAAGAGCTGCTGCCGCTGCGCACGCTGCAGCGCGGCATATTCGAGGCGAGTCGAGAGGGCAGCATGCACGTCTACGCCCTCCTGCTTCACCGCCTCGCGCAGTCGTGGACGTCGAGGGCGTCCTCGCCGGTCACCACGCCGTCCTCTGCGGCGTCTTTCTCCTTGCCCGGCCCTGACGCCACAGGCGCCGTGTGTATGCTCTTCTCCGCAGAAGAAGCGGTGCCTTCCTCGTTAGTCGCCAACCCCACCACCAGGACTCCAACACCAAACTTGATGGGCGCGGGTGTAGCAGCTGGTGCTGCGGCGTCGTCGGACAACACAGACGGCGTCTACACGTCGCGCGAGAGTGTTGTTCTGATAACCAAGGTGCTCGTGGGGCTCACAAAAGCGAACCCGACGCAGCGGGAGGTGCTGTACCGCAATACAATTAACGAAGAGGCTCTGGTAGACTGCATCGCCAACGCGTGGACGGCGACGGTGCATCGCACAAGCGCTGTCAGCGAACGCACAGGGCTACGAAACGCTGATTTGGGCAAGAGTGACGAGGCCACGCGCTCCGAAGAAAGCGAATTTGTACGCTTGTGTTCGTACCTCGTGTACGAGTCTATCGATGCCTTGGATGCGTTTCTCGACAGCGCGGAGGGCGTGACGGAGCAGCAACTAACGCAACCAGGACGGCGCGCGCTGCCGTGCGCGTGGTCGCTGCAAAACCCGTTGCTGCTGTCTGCTTTACTGAAGCGCTTTTCCCGCACGTCGCTGGCGCCGTCGCAGCAGGGCGGGCTGCGGCAGATACTGCGCACCCTGACGCACACGGTCGCGTCCTGCCAGACAAGTCTTTACCTCGCTGCCAGCACGAGCCTGCACGAAATGCTGGGCCAGCTGCTGCCGGTCGTGGCGCTGCTGCCCGCGCCGTCGGCCGCCACAGGAACACGCCTCAACTGCTCCACCTCGTCCTCATCCAACCCAGCCATGACCTCCACCACCGCCGCCTCCGCCCGCCTGGACGCGATGCTAATGCGGCTGCTCGTCATGTTGACGCGGTGCCATATCGACGTGCGGCAGCTAAAGCAGCTGCTGATGCTTGTCATTCACTCGCGACAGCTGCGCGAGCGCCGTGCGCTGGTGCCGCTGGTGGTGCAGCTGCTCAGCGCATCCGCACAACCTTCCTCGGACAACAGTAGCAGCAGCAGTAGCGGCAGCACCGCCGCAATGTCGTCATTGTCGCCTGCGCCGCTGCTGAATCGCAGTCCGCAGCACTACATGACGCTGCACCGCGGCTGCGGCCCTGCTGGCTTTCGCGCCGCACTCGCCGAGTTCCCGCTGGAGGGCTACTCCGTCTCCCTCTATGTGCGGTGGGAGGGGGAGGTGGTCTCCACGTCAGCGTCGGAGGAGGCAGCGGAGTCGGCAACCACGGCAACAGCAACAACAAGAGCAACGGAGACAACTCCACCTCCTGGCGCGATGGGGGATGCGCCTGGCGAACACTGGCACAGCCGCGGCGGGTGCTGCTGCGCCTGTATCTTTTCGCTCCGCACGGCCGACCGCATCACCGTGTTGGCGCTCATGGTGGAGCGGCATACGGGGCGGCTCTTTGTGCAGTACCGCAACCTGCAGCAGCAGGAGGTGCGCGTCCACGTCGCGGCGGTGCTGCCGTCGCGTGCGTGGTCGCAGGTCATCCTCTCCCACCGCCCCGCCGCCTTCCTGACCAGCGCCGCCGGTGGCCAGCTGCACCTCAGCGTCAACGACCGCGACGCCGTCACGGTGCCGCAGGTTGCCTACCCGCTTATGTCGCGTGGCCACCTCTACGTCGGGTGCCTGGGCCACGAGGTGGACCGCCTCAGCGTGGCGCACGCGTTTTACGGCCAGGTGTCCACCGTGTACTTCTTCCCCTTTGTGTTGCAGGAGCGCGAGCGTGAAATCCTGCAGAGCGCCGCGAAAGGGTCGGAGCAGGGCACGTGGATGACGGCGGCCACGTCGAGTCCGGTGGCGACACCACCGATGCGGCCTGCTGGCGTGTCGGGCGGCGTTTCAGCTGCCCTCAACGGCCGGTGGCCGGTTGGTGGCAGCAGTGGAGGTGGTGGTGGTGGGACAGGGATTGGGGTAGCAGGCAGCAGCGGCGGCAGCGGTGGCGGTGGCGGTATCAACAGCGGTGCCGAGGCAGGAACGGAGCAGTGGCTAGCCGATCGCGCCACGCTGCGAGTCGACACGCGCCTCAGCGACCGCGGCCACCTCTACAACCTCGCCGCCGTACTGCGGGGCCGCGCGGGGCGGGACAGCCGCCTCTTCACCTTCGAAGGCACACTCGTCTGCAGCACGCAGCGGGTGATGGACTCGATGGGGCTACTGGGTGCCCTGCCAAGCGTCGTGATGCCCCTCTGCACGTTACTCGTGAATCCCACGCTGCCCATCTCGTTTCGCGGATTGGTCGCCGTCGCACCGCACAGCCGCGAGCCACCTGGGCTGCCGGCCTGGGCAATGGTGCCATCCGCGCACACCGGCGAGGCGTACGACCCGGGCACGGTGGGCGCGTCCAATGCGGCCGTTCTGTGGGCACTCGAGCTGATTCCTGCGCTGGCCACAAGTGAGGCCATCCGTAACGAAATGGCGGACTCGGGCCTCTTCGTCTTCTTTGGCCAGATCCTGCAACTGCTGGGTCCTTCGTTGCAGGTGGTCGTGCCCGCTGCGCTGCTGCAGCTCATTGAGACCCTCGCCCCTTTCCCCCGTCTGTTCGAGGACGCGCTGACAAACCTGTTTCTCTCCTCCGAAGTCATCCACGCCGCGCCGCGGATGGTGCAGCTGACGTGGGTCAGCGTGCAGCACTCCTTTCTGCGCGCGCACCCCGACGCCCTATCGTGCCTGCGTTCCCTTGGCACGTCCATGTTTGTTGCGGCGGAGGTGCTGCGTGTGACGTCAGAGGAGGAGGCTGAAGACGTCACAGAACAAAACGGGCCGTCAACAGTGGCGGCAACAGCAGCAGCAGCTCCGCCGCAACAGTGCACGCTGCGTGACCTCGAGCACCAGTGGATGTCGTATTTTGAGGCACTCACCGCGCCACCAGTGACGATCAGCGAGGCGCAGTCGCTGCAGTACCTTGTCGAGAACCTGCGCTGGACCTGCGCGAAGGAGGCGGTGCAGCTGCGCATTCTGCGCCGCGTCCGCCACCTCGTCGCCTCGACAACATCGCCCTTTTTCGTGCAGCTGCTGGGCCGCAAGAACTATGCGCTTTCGCTGATTCCCTACATGAAAGAGTCGCCCAGCGAGGCGGTGCGGCTGGAAGCGCTTCTGCAGTTTCTGTGCATGGTCTTCCGATCGAAGCGGACACAGGAGCTTATGAATCCGGTGTTGCTGGCGAGTCGCGACACCGTCGTGCACGTTGCGGAAGAGGTGTCGCTGTCGTGGCTAAAAGACGTGCTGCGGCCTTTTCCGGTTAATTTGCCCGTTTATCTGGCGCTGCGCTGTGGGTTGGTGGGGCAGTTCGACGTGGCGGAGCTGCCAACGGCGTACGCGCCGCTGGACGAGTCACACACGCTGAAGTTCGCCGCGGTGCTGCTGCCGCTGCTTATGCTGCTGAAGCGTAGCACCGACACGAAGCTGAAGGCGTACGTCCTGACAGATCTGGCGGTGCTGCTGAAGAGCGATGCACAGGCGTGGCGACGCATCATCACTGTGCGAGGGTGGTACGTCTCGGTGGCCGGGCTGTTCGCCGGGTCGCCAGCCACCGCCGCGCCGTCCGCGCCGCTGTCCCCCAACAAGGCAGAGACGCCAAGCCCACACCCGAGTGCGGCAGGGTCGAAAGGTGTCAGTCCGACCACAAGAACCTCTCCTCCCGCATCAGAGGTGCCGGCGATGCTGCAGAGCTCCGGACTGCTCTTCACCACGACGTCGATGCTGCTGTCTTACACTCTTTTCCAAGCGCTCCTGCACGAGTCGTACGGCGCGGCGGAGCTGGCGCTGGTGGCCGCGTACCTGCGAGAGCAGCGGCTGCACCGCCTCCTCCACCAGGTGCTATGCAATATTGCGGACCGCTACCGCAGCCGCCTCCTGACACAACGCGGCGACCGCGCCAAGGTGGGCGGCACCAGCGGTGGCGGAGACGAGTCTGCCGCTGCCGCTGCAGGTGCGGCAGCGTCACTGCTCTTCGTCGCGGACGGCAGCCTCAGCGGTGCTGTGGGCAACGGTGGCAGTATCACACCGCCGAGCGCGACAGCCTCGGGGCACGCCTCCACTTCCGCCGACTTCATCGGCCTCGGCAGTCCGACCGCGTTGCTGAACCTGTGCTACTTCCTCCGAGTGGTGGAAATCGTCCTCTTCTACGCCGCGGCCACATCGAAGCGCGAGAGCGTCGGGGCGGCAAGCAGTGCAGCCGGGCTCTCGCCCCCACCGTTTTCTGGCGCGGGCTCGCTATCCTTCTCCTCACCAGTGGAGGGCTTCGTGCTCACGCTGCCCTCGCGTGGCAGCTACACGGAGTGGGAGGAGCTGACGCTGCTTCCGCTCGAGGCAGGCGGTGGGGCCAACAGTAGTGGCAACAACAGCACGAAAAGCAGCGTCGGAAGCAGCGTCTCAGCGACGCCGACGACCGCCAAGGCGTCGGCAACCACATCCGCAGCGGGAGCGGCAAGCGCTGCGCGTGTCTTCGGCGACGTGTACTACGCCGGGGAGGACGACGACCCGCAGGGCAACGTGCGGCGCGCCATCCTCTGCAGCCCGGACGGCCGCTGGCTGCACCTCCCCCTTGCCGCCAAGTGCGCCGAGCTGCTGTGCTGTCACAGCGCACTGCTGCACCTCGGCAGCAACGGCAACACCACGAGCATCACGCTCAGCGGTGGCGGCGTGAGCGGCGGCGTGGTCGGCGCAGCAGGCGGCTCCGGCGGGCCGGGTGACACGCTCCTCGCCACCGTCATGAGCGCCGCGTCGGGCAGCAGCGGAATTGTGAGAGGGTCGCAGCCGGGCCACATCAGCTCGCCCATCCTGAGGGGTGGCATGCTGCGCCTCTTCGGCCGGCTGCTGCACGTGATGTGCCGCATGACGCTGCGGTCGCCCAGCGCGCTGGAGAGCATCGTGCACCTCATGGACGCCTTTATTGCCCGCGTCGACCGCGGCCAACGCGGTGGCGGCTTCTTGTTGTTGAAGCGTGCCGTCAACGCGGATGAGGTGCATGAGCACTCGCCCATCGCGATCAGCATGACGCTTGTGTACGACCTGCATGAGCTGCTGCTGCGTCGTCTGCATGCGGCCGAGTACGGCGGCAGCCCGACCTTCCCTAACGCAAACGCCGCCCTGGTCGACCGCATGAAGTCCCTCGTGGAGATCTTTCGTTTCTCCCTCGAGCAGCTGCCTGCTTTTGCCGCGTCGCCGTCGTCGCGTGCGATGAGTCCAGCTGCCGCTGGCGCCGCCGCACAGACTTCCTCTCCACGTCGACGCAGCGGCTTGCCCAGCAGCGGTGGCGGCGGCGTCGCGTCCTCGTCCTTTTTAGGAGACATGACAGGGGAGGTGTACACCGCCGGTGTGTCCACGCTGCAGTGGCTGTGCGACCACCAAGCCAACCCGCGCCGCACGGTGGAGGCGTTTGCCGAGATTGCGTCTCGCGCCGACTACAACGCCTTTCTCGAGCGCTGCTTGATCGCAGTGGAGCGGGAGCAGTCGACGGACAAGTCCCTTGCCGCGGAGCTGCTGCAGGAGCAGCGGTGGGTGCTGCGACGCCTACAAGACCTATTCTGCGAAAACAGCTTTTCGCGGCGGCTGGTGCACGACAACATCAAGGCAGTCATGGCGTCGTCGGGCTGTGCGGCACGCAGAGACGGCGGGGGCGATAGGGGCCCTGGTGGTGGTGGTAGCGGTGTACACGGTGATGCTGTGTCAGCCACCAACACCGACGAGTCTGCCGACACTTCCTTCACCAGCTTCTTCCTGCCCTCTGCGGCGAAGAAGGTGACGGCAGCGGCGCGGGCGGCGGCGTGGGCCCACTTCACCACCGCCCTGCGCGGCACCGTCTGGAATTTGGAAACCTCCGGACCTCAGCAGCAGCAACAGCAACAGCAGCACCACGCGAGTGGCGGGGCAAAGTACGTGAAGCTGTCGTCGCAGGAGCAGCAAGCCCTGGTGCACCGCAAGCTGGTCTTCGACCGAGACGGCACGAACTATAGCGGGGTGTCGATGGCTTCCTACTCCTCCCCTACCTCGCCGGCAAGCGAAAACGCCTCGATGAGCCACCCGCGCAGCCTCGCCACGGACACTGCCACCACCACCGCCTTCGGCGACGACGGCACCGAGCTGGACATCAGCGTGAGTGGAACGGGCAGTTTTAGCCGGGCCTCGCGACTGCGGCTGCGGGGTGGGGAGGCGGTGCTGCTACAGGTGCCGGAAGACGAAGACGCCGCGGCGGAGGAGGACGTGCTGCGGCTGAGCGCAGAGGAGGAGCTGCGCTCCTTCACAGCCACCTCGCTCAACGAGCTGCCGAGCCGCGACTCGCCGGCGCTGGATCAGCTGCGCAGGAGCCCGTCGGCCGCTGCTGCGGCTGCCGCCGCCGCGGCGTACAACCCAGCTGTCCAGTCGGTGCTGTCCGTGCCGTGCGAGGTGCCGTACATGATGCACTGCTGGAGCGCCAGCTTTACCGTGCGCGGCTCCGAGGTGTTCGTGCTGATCGACGACGACAACAAGGCCTACAACCAGGTGGTCAGCGAGGATGCCAAGCCCTACCTCCTGCGGCCGCGCACCTTCAGCTTTCACCTCAGCCACGTGACGCAGATCGCACCGGGGCGACGCTTCCGCATGCGGCGCACCGCGCTGGAGGTGTGGACGCGTGACCGGCGCAGCTACTTCATCAACTTCGCCGATGCCGCCACGATGAACGCGGCGTTGCAGGCGCTGCGGGCCGGCGGGGCACCGCGCTACCCGTTCGTGGCCACCTCCTTCCTGCGCAGCGCCACCGGGGCGATGACGGCGACGCTGCCGGCGCTCATCCGCCATGCCGCCGGCGGGGCCGGCAGCCGGCACACGGTGTACGTGCTGCAGGAGAACCCGCGACGCGAGCCGATGCGACTGCGTGCGATGGCGCTCTGGCGCAACCGCCTCCTCTCCAACTTCGACTACCTGCTCGTGCTGAACCTGCTGGCCGGTCGGACGCTGAACGACATGACGCAGTACCCTGTCTTTCCCTGGATCCTGTCCGACTACACGAGCAGCGAGCTCGACCTCACCAACCCGGCAACATTCCGCGACCTGTCGCTGCCGATGGGCGCGTGCGGCAGCGAGGACCGCCGTGCCGTGGTGCGGGAGCGCTACACGGAGATGAAGGACCTCGGCGATGTGCCGTCGCACTACTTCACCCACTACAGCTCCCCCGCTGTCACCCTGTACTTCCTCATCCGCCTCCCGCCCTACACGACGCTCTCCATCCTGCTCCAGGGCGGCCACTTCGACCACGCCGACCGCATGTTCCACTCCATGCAAGCCAGCTTCAAGGCAGTGACGACGAGCACGCAAGATGTGCGAGAGCTGATCCCGGAGCTGTTCTACCTGCCAGAGCTGTGCCTCAACGCGAACCACGTCGACTTCGGTCGCCGGCAGGACCGCACCCCGATGGACGACCTGCAGCTCCCGCCGTGGGCACACAACGACCCCTACACCTTCATCTACCGAATGCGCGAGGCCCTCGAGAGCCCGTACGCCTCGGCGCACCTGCACGAATGGATCGACCTCATCTTCGGCTACAAGCAACGTGGCAAGGACGCGATTGACGCGCTGAACGTCTTCAACTGGCACTCGTACGAGGAGCTGGACAAGAACCGCGACGCCGCCAGCATCGACCACCAGCTTCTCATCGACTCCTTGGACAACATTGGCCAGACCCCCATCCAGCTCTTCCGCCAGCCGCACCAGTCGCGGCCGGCGCTGGAGTGGGCGGACCCGCTGCTGCTGCCGACTCACGTCAAGGTTCTGCCGCTGCGGTGGGGCTGTGTGCGGGTGGCGAAGGTGGTGGTGCTCGCCACCGATAAGGTGCTCGTCATAACGGGTAACGGCGGTGCCGCGTCGCTGCGCATGCACCTGAACTTGATTCGACAGTCTGCCGTGGCCCATGCAGCAACCGCTGCGGGGTTACAGGCGGGGCAGGGGTCGTCGACGTCCGCTCCAACCCCGCTTCCCGCTACGGCCGCGTCGCACGGGTCTGGCAGCGGACGCTCGCCGGAGCAGCACCAACACCAACAACAGCAACAGCGCCGAGGGCCCACGTTGTCGCCGGAGCGGACCCTCCGCGCCACCCACCCCGGTCAGCCGCTGCTGCTGGTCCCTGGCGGGATGGCCAGCCTGGGCCGCGCCGCGCTCGGCGGTGCCGACGCCGGCAGCTTCGATGTAAGTGAGGAGTACGAGCGCCGCATCGCGCCGATCCCCGCTGGTGTCATCCCGAACAACTCTTCCTACGCCGACGGCTCCTCCACCGCGTCCAGCGTGGCGCTGCTGTGCTACGACAACGAGGTGTTTCTCGTGCTGGGCGGGCTGTATGACAACTCTGTCGTCATCCGCTGCCTTTCCGGGGCTGCCAGCGACGTGCGGCTGCGTGCCCACCACGGCCGCGTGACGTTTGTGGTACGCACCGGGGACAGCCGCTACCTGGTCACGGGTGCGGAGGACACCACCTTCGCCGTCTGGGCCTGCCAGCTCCGCCCCGACCGCCAGCAGCTGGAGGTGGAACTCCTCTTCACCATTTACGGCCACGAGGACTTGCCGTCAGCGGCAGACGTGAGCAGCACGCTCGACATTGTCGCCACGGCGTCACTGGACGGTGTGCTGATGCTGCACTCTCTCAGCACCGGCAGCCTCGACCGCGTCATTCGGCACCCGCACAACGCCCCGATCCACCGCGTGCTGGTGCAGACAAACTGCTACGTGCCAAATGTGATCTTCTTCTCTCAGCAGGACGGCTGCGTTCGCCAGTACAGCATGAACGGCGCTCTCCTGCGCACCTTCGTCCCGCCGGGTCGTGTAACGGCGTGGGCGGTGACGCCAAGTCAGTACTTCTTGTTGGCCTGTCAGCCGCACCCGTACGTGCACCGCAACAGCAGCCCCGCTGCCGCCGGTAAGAAGCGTGGCTCACGTGATGCGCCGGACCGGAGCGGCGGGGAGGCGGCTGGCACCTCGCCTACGCGCTCCCCACCCGCCACCGGCCCGTGCATCTTGTACGTGCACTCCTTCTTTCTGGAAGTGGTGAAGACGGTGCCGGTGCCCGCCGACCACGTCGTGTCCAGTCTCTCCGCACACCCGTCGTACCCGCAGGTTGTGGTAGCGGGCACGGAGAACGGCCGGCTGCTCTTACTTCGTTCCGTTATCAGTTAGATGATGTTGCGTTGCAGCTTTGGCCTCTCGAGCAGCCTATGCCAAAGTATTTTTTTTCCCACTTCTTTTTACTTGACAAATGGAG
>MDUD01001294.1:0-38653 GCA_002216565.1 Crithidia mellificae | reverse complement strand
GTTTACTCGAATTTAATACCTGTGAGTTTAGCAATTTTCTCTTGACTTAGCCCTCTTTTCTTCAAGCTACTTATTCATCTACTTCCTCCTTGTTTTTTTTTTTTCCACAAAACACCAAGAATAGCTTTTGCAAAACAACTTGAAAAACAAGGACACACACGATGGCTTCTTCATCGCCTAGTTCCACCACTTTCCTTGGAAAGAACCCGTCTCCGCAGGCTTTCGCCAAATACGCCAAAAAGCACGACATCTTCCTTCACCCGGATGTAGCCTTCCTGGTGCCAACCAAGACGATGGGCATGGGCGTCTTCGCAGCCCGCCCGCTGCCTGTCGGGACTGTCGTCATCAGCTGCCCGGAGGCATCTGGGGTGTCACCGTACATGAAGGATGCCGCCACGTCGCCCTGCGTTGCCGTGCTGCACGCACACCCGTCAGCCATGGAAGACGCCGCGCTCTTCGACGTGCTGGTGCTGATGGCGGAGCTGTGCCGCCCGCACTCGCTCTGGCGGCCATGGCTGGAGACGTGCCCGCGCATGGACCACCACTTGTTCGATTTAACATCAACTCAAGCGGCCGCACTTGGCGTGACAACGGTGGCAGTCTCAACTGAGAGCAGTGCTACCCAGCTCGCGGAGACGAAGGGAGCTGATCAGCAGGACAAGTCCGTACACCACCCCGTGTGGCTGCAGACGGGGCTGGCATCTCTGACTGGAATTGCACAGGCGCTGGATGAGTTGCGGGTGTCGCAGCGGTGGGCAGCAGCGCAGACGATCATGTCTGCAGCGCCAGAGGTGTGGCCAGCGGAGAAGGCCACCTTCAGCCTCTTCTGCGACTGCCTGGCGCAGGTTTTTTCGCGCAACTTCCATCGCGAGGAGCTGGCGGGTCGCGAGGGCCCGTACTTGCTTCCTGGGCTCGACATCTTGAACCACTCTTTTACGGCCAACACCACCTTTGAGGTTCGCGGTGGCGGCCGCAAGCACGCGACGGCCTTTACCGTCGTCACCACCCGCGCAGTGAAGAAGGGGGAACAAATTTACGGCTGCTACGGCCGCATCGGCGCGGCGCGCTTTGCGGTGGAGTTTCAATTTGTGACCAAGGCGGTGCTGCGCAACGATTTGGTGCGCTGCTCGGCTGCCTCGCTGGCCACCATTGGAACGGTGCTGCATTACCTGCGTCAGAGAATCGGAGGCGACGGTGCGAGCCCAACGAACACAACGGAATTGCTAGAACAGTACCTGGGCGATGAAAGTAGCGATGCTGCTGGTGAGACGGAGTTGTGCTCTGTGGGACTGTGGAAGGCGACGCTCTTTGGCGAGGACAGCATCGCCGCCATCGAAGCAGTGCACAAGGACATGCTGCGACGGGTGGAACAGCTGCAGCGCCTCGGGCTCCTCTTTGACGAAGGGCTGTACCTGGTGCGGCCTTACACCACCTGGACCGCCGAGGAAGCCGCCGAGGGCGTCGCCACGTTTCGCTGGAGCACGGCGAGCGAGCATGAGAAGGAGGTGGCGCAGCACACACGGCTGCTGGCGGCTACTGTGTATCTGCTGACGGCGCCAAAGAAGGACTACGAAGACCTGTACCACCGCATCACGGTGGAGTGGTCCGCACCGCAGACGGCGGCAGTCACGCGTGCCGTGCAGATGTTTATCGCCATCAAGGTGGCAGCGGCGCAACGTCAGCAGGCTCTTCTTGAAAAGGTGTTTGACAGCTCCGAGCGCGACGCCGTACGCAAGCAGCTGGTGCGCGACACGCTGGCGTCGGAGATTGCGACGCTGCGCTACTACGCCGGCGCAGCTGCGTGAGAAGCACGCGCATGCCGCGGAAAAGTATGGTGTGCTGCGATTTTTACCAAGATGATGAAAACAGGCGCAAACATAAAAAACCCAATTTTTCAACTAAACGCTTAACACTCTTAAAAGCAGAGATAATAAAGATGTTACAATTTAACAACTTAATAGAGCTCTTAGCACTTCCTAAAGCGTCTTTTAATAATTACCGTTGTTCTTTCTGCATAGAAAAACACTTTATCTTTCCTACAGGGCCAACTCATTTAAGAAGAGCTTTAATTATTTTCGTTGAAACTTGAGGTTCAAGTTAAATAGACACTTTAGTCTTGCAATCTGTTCTGAGACTTTCTTACAATAGTACTTAAATCTATTTTTTTCATGAACATTTGTTTATTCACTTACCCACCTTCTCTTTTTCCCTACTCTAATTTTCATCACGCGCGTGACTTAAATTAATCTCTTTTTCATATTTCTGATTGCCAGTATTAGTAGAAGAAGCGAGGATACAGTTCTTTCTATCTTTTTTTCCCCTTCTATACGCTGTGGCTTTTTTTTGCCCTTTTTTCTATGATTCTTGTTTTCTGAGCTCTTCGAACGAACACGCTTTCTCCCTTGCTCTGCTTAGCAGGCTCTCCCATTTTTATATATCTTCGCAAAGTCGAGCAAAAGCTTACCAAATCACCCTTCTTGGCTCTTGTATTACGCACCTTATACAGTGCGCTGGAGCTCACGTCTATTTATCTGCTTCCTCATTCGTGCGCCTTTCGTTTTACGATTTGTTTGCTGCTGCTGCCTTTCATTTTTTTCTCGTTTTGTGTCTTTGTTTTTCATATCAGTCCTTGGCACTTCCCGGTTTGTAAGTTAAATCTATTTCTTTTTTCTTTCAATTGTGTCCCCCTTTAAAAGATCAGATCATCGTTCAAAATTTTTTCTTTACCACACAGTTTTTTTTTTGCCTATAGAAACGCAAAGTTATAAACTTGTAAGCGGATCTGTATTGAATTTGCTGTGACGAGCTCTCGATTCCTCTCTCATTGTTGGTCTGGTTACTGCCTTTTTTTCTATACAATTTACTAAAGTAATTATAAACGAACCAGTTTAATTTTTGGCATTGCGATCAAAAGAGCAAGAGAGAGAAAGAGAGAGAGAGAGAGCGAGAGACACAACAGAAGAAAATACCACAATAAGTTCGTCTTACCACTCTAATTGAATTACTAGCACTTCCTCGCCCTTGGATGCAACTATGGGCAAACTCACCATCAAGGTACATAAGTGTCAGCTCTACCGCCCCGCCGTGAATGGCTGCTGCACCATCAACCCACGGGTCACCGTCATCGTCGACGGCACGTATCGCTTCCAAACCCGCGTGAAAAAAGACTCCTTTGACCCGTCCTTTCACGAGAGCTTCGTCGTCGGCAACACGCACCGCCTTGCAGTGGTGGAGATTTCGGTCTACGATGTGCAGGAGCCGATGGGGCTGGTGCTGCCGGGCATCGGCATCGTCACCGCCACCCGCGGCGTGGTGCGCTCGCAGAACTGCACCACCATCGACGACACGGATCAAACCCATGCGCTGGGCACCAACCCAGCCGCTGCAGGCCCCAACAGCGGGAGTGGCGGAGGCGGCTCCTCGTCCTCCGGCTCCACGCCGCCTGTCTTGCTGGGGCGTTGCTACGTGTCCATCCAGCGCCTCGTGCACGAGCAGCGGAAGCGCCGCACTTTTTACCTCGGCACCCCGCTGGGCCCACTTGTGTCGGCCAGCATGGACAGCGCCGAAAACTCCGCGACTGACGGCAGCGCCGGCGGGAAGCCGCCACGGGTGACGGGCGAGCAGGTCGGTCCCTCGCTGCTGCGCCAGTCCCTCCCTCCTGGGATTGCGGGCACCGTCACCATCTCCCTCGAGTCCGACACCCTCGGCGAGCACCCGAGCCACCTCCGCCTCGATGACGCGCTCGAGGAGGACAACGTGCGCCGCCTGCGCCGCTTTCTCCTCTGCCACGACAAGGCGAAGGTGCAGATGCTGGACGTGCTGATGGCCCACGTGCGCAACCCATCGGAGCTGGTGGAGAGGAACAACACCAGCAACAGCAACAATGCAATGCAGAACAGCGTGAACTCGCTGGCGGCGTCAAAGACGCGCGGGCGAACCAAGGCAGCCGCCGCCGCCTCATCGACGCCGCGGCCGAGCGTGCGGAATGGCAGCGTCGCGTCGTCAGTGCGCAGCGGCCGCAACGGCTCCGCGCAGGAGGACAGCGGGCCAGAGTCTGTCTCCTTCTCCCCGCAGCCCGATCGCGCGGCCACCCTCCTCTCCAGCAGGGCACGCCGCGACGGCGCGACGTCGAACCCCGGGGCTGGCCGGCAGCTTATCATGCGCAAGGTCTGCCTCGGCGGCCGCCCTGAGCTGACGGCCGAAGTGCCGGACGAGGACGAGACGTTTGAGGATCTCATGGCGCGGCTCAGTGCGCACTACCGCGCGGCTGAGCCCGGTGACTTCCGCATGGTGATGCGCGTGGACGGCTGCACGAATTTGGACAAGGACCACTGGAACCTCTCCTTCCTCGGCTCCGACGACGTCTTCGTGGTGCTGCGCAGCGAGGCCGAGGAGTTCTCGACGGAGATGGCAACGCTGCAGAACACCGTCGTCTGGACCGAGTCGAACACCGTCACCCTCGACGTCGTCAACCCGCACCGCTTCTACGTGATGGTCATCTTGATGGGCCGCGGGCCGCGCAAGACGTACGAGATTGGCCGGTGCTGCGTCAGTGCGGCGCCGCTCTCGCTCGGCCACGTCTCGCGGCGCAACATGTTTCTCTGCGTCGGCGAAGGCGTCACGCGCATGGCCGCAAACGGCGTGGCACACCTGCTGGCCCGCCCGGTGAACTTCGGCCTCACCCCCCTCGCTTCAGCGGAGAGCGTGGACAACTTCTACGAGCGCCTCAGCCGCTTCTTCATGCGCTACGATCCGCTCCGGCTGCCGGAGGTGGACGTGCTGGCGAAGGCGCGGCTGTCGGAGCTGGAGACGTTCATGCAGGACCTCGTCGTCGAGTACGGCCGCGAGCCGGGGACGGTGCGGCTGCTGGTCGCCGTGGAGTCGCTCGTGTCGCTGCGGCAGTCCGCCGACATGGACCTCGATGAACAGGAGGTGCGCCTCTTGATCAGCATGGGTGCCTCCACGGTGCGCACCAAGTCGATGATGGTCAGCCAGTTCGCGCCGACGAAGGTGAAGGAGAACTACATGTTCGACGTGGTGCGGGAGACTGACCTCATCCGCATCGAGGTCGTCAACGCGCGGCACGAGGATGTCATCTACGGCCGCGTCGACTTCAGCTGCCTCAACACGCAGCGCGGCGTGATGAACAAGCGTGATTTTTACCTGGTCGGCAAGGCCGGCACCCGCGACGCGTACTTCAGCGGCATTGTCCGCCTTAACCTTTACAGTGACGAGGTAGGGCACACGTACGAGGTGGATGCCGCACTGGAGGAGAGCTTCGCCGGCCGCCTCCGCCGCTACGTGCACCGCCGCGTCCCGGAGAGTCTGCACCGTGTCAACCTCGCCGTGGCGACGGTCTTTGACATGGAGTCTTTCATGGCGCAGCTGAGTCTGCAGTACGGCGACGAGGACCCGACCTACGCGCTCTACTTCACCGTCGTCGGCTGCCGTGAGCTGCGCTCCTCATTCGGCGGCGTTGACCCCTACGTGGTGGTTCGCCTCGGCATTGACGCCTACCAGACGAAGACGGTCAAGTCGAACGCGGAGCCGGACTACTTCGAGTTCTGCGAGTTTTACTACGACCGCCCGGGTGACATGGTCATCACCCTTGTCGTCATGGATCAGTCGGATCTGGGCAAGGACGAGGAGATCGGCCGCGCCGTCATCCCGCTCGCCGACGTGCAGCCGTCCAAGCAGTACAACGACTGGCTGCCCGTGCTGCTGGAGAAGCGCAACGGCAAGGTGAAGGAGAACGGCAAGATCGGCTTCAAGTACACCGTTGTCGACCTCAACCTGGTTGATCAAACCCGGGTGCGGCTGCTGAAGAAGCACGCTTCGTCGAAGGGGATGCAGGTGCCGGTGGTAATGGAAGGCGCGCGCGAGACACGTGGGCCGATGCTTGGCTCGATGGGCGATCCGAGCCGGCCGGACACGACGGGCAACAGTACCAAGACGAGCCCGAAGCAGAACGCGCTGCACGCGACGGGTGGCGGCGTGGTGCAGCTGTGGGGCAACATGAAGAAGTACTTCCAGCACGCCCCGCTGACGGGCCACGCCATCCGCACCGTCAGCTCGGCCAACTTCACGAACACCACCAGCACCGACAACGACTCCTCCAACGACAACGGCACCAACACGCACGTCGTCACCGACCACGACACCGCCTCCTTCAAGTCCGCCAACTCGGGAATGCAGCGGATGCCAACGTTAAACTTGATGGATGGCGGCATCCACTCGGTCGAAGAGTTCTGCTCCGCCGCGGATGACAGCCTGCTCGCCTCCAACGTCACCTCGGAGACGGAGGGCGACCTGTCCGCTTCGATGGACTTCGCCACCGCCGAGGCAGCCGTGCCCGCCGGCGAGCCCGCCAACGCGTCCGCCTTTCACAACGATGTCAGTGAGTCGCAGGCGGACGGGCACGGGTCTTCGCAGATGCAGCTGCGCGTACGGCTGCTCAGCTGCACGAACCTCTTTAAGCCCACGCGCAACCAGCCGAGCCCGTACGTGCTGCTCTCCACGATCTGCGAGTCGCACCGCTCACGCGTGCAGTTCGACACGACGGAGCCGCGGTTTAACGAAACTTTTAAGTTCCGCGTCGAGAACCCGAATATCGACTTTCTGTCCATCACGGTGTTGACAGAGACACCGTACGGCTCAAAGAAGCTGGGGCACTGCACCCTGTCGATGCGCAACGTGCAGCGCGGCACCATGCGCACGCGTTGGACGTCGCTGGTGGTGCACCCGTTCAAACCGAATGCGATGGAGTGCGGCTCCATCTACCTCTCGCTTGGCGCCATCAACTTCGGCATGAGCTACCTGCCCTCCATGGACGCCGAGAACCGGCTGCGTGAGCAGATCCGTGAGTACCTAACGCTGCACGCCCGTCCGCAGCTGCACCGCCTGGAGTGGTACGTCGGCGAGTTCTCGCAGCTGGAGAGCGTGCTGCTGGGTGGGTGGCTGCAGGACAGCAGCGGGGGTGGCGGTCTCACGACCGGTGGCGTGGGCAGCAAGCTCGCGCTGGAGGGCCGGCTGGGCGGTGTGTCGGCGACGGCCAACAGCCGCCTGCCCGCCGCGGAGCTGGAGGTGTCCATTTACGGCATCTCGCACCTCTACGCCTACGGCTTTCTTGCGGAGGGCAGCGTCGTGGTGAAGGCCCGCGTGAACGGCCGCACGCTCGGCAAGACGAAGCCGGTGTCCGGGTCGAAGGGCAGTTTTGTGTTCCCCGAGGGCCAGGAGCCGCTGCGCTTCACCGTGGACGAACCCGCGACGACGCTGGTTAAGATCAGCGTCATCTTGGACGGCAAGACGGCGAGTGGGGAGTGCTTCATCTCGCTGGCCGACCTCCACCGCGGCGTGGCCAAAGAGCGCACGCTGATGCTCGTGCAAGACTCCAGAACGTCGCACGCCGAGCCGATTGGACTTGTAACGCTAGGCGTCTTGTGCGGCAACTACGGCAGCTCCGCCCCCGCTCCGACGGAGGAGGACCTTGCTCTGCACTCCCGCCTCACCCGCTTCTGCTACTTCTACATTCCGACGGAGCTGGCGATGGTGGACGTCAAGTACGCGACGACGCTGAACGTGGCGGCCTACCTGAACCGCATGGTGGACAAGTACGGCCCCGAGCCGGGCGACTTCCACTTACGCGTGACCGTCGACCGGGTGCGCAGCCTGCGCGTCCGCGGCGACAACACCCGCATCCACCTCTTCTGCATCGTCCGCATTGGCCTGCAGGAGTTCCAGAGCTCCATCGTCGAGGGCGACTCCGAGTTCGTCTTCTGTGAGAGCTTCGACCTCGTCGTGGGCCTCCCTAGCCGTGAGAAGGTGGAGCTTATTATGATGCGCTACTACCCCTCCAAGACGGTCGAGGTGGGCCGCACCGCGACGGCGCTGAGCGCGTTGGATGAGCAGGAGGAAAACTACATGGAGCTGGCGCTGGTCGACCGCGGCGGCACGAAGTCCGCCTCCGTCTGCGGCCTACTCAAGATGTCGGTTTACCCGCAGGACTTTGGCCGGGTGCGGGAGCCGCACATGCGGGCTCAGTCGTCCTTCGAGTTCGGCATCGAGGGCCACTCGCACATGGCGCAGACCACGTACCTCTTCATGCCCTCGCAGACCACCACAGTCTTCGATCCGCCGCCGCGGCGGCGCAACGGAAGCAGCAACGCCTCGCCGCTCATCACCACGGGCAGGGCCACGGCGGATGACAAGTCGGACCACGACTCATGGCTGCGGCCTGCACGGCAAGTGGTGAAGCGCGCCGGCATGCCGGTGTCGCGTGAGAACAGCGTGTCGATGGACCGCGGCGCTATGGCATCCGCCAACGCCCCTGCTCCGCTGCGCGAGGGCAACTCTGCGGCGATCACCATTGTCGGCTTCGCTGGACTGACGCTGAAGGACACGGAGGTGTATCTGCGGGTGTCGGAGGGCGAGAAGGTGCTGCTGAAGACGAAGCCGATCCCGGTGGATCAGCTCGTGGCGCTGGATGCCTCGACGGCCACCTTCACCATCGACAACGTTGCCTCCCACTACGAGGGCACCTACACGCTGAAGCTGGGCGAGCGCAAAGTTTTCTCCTCCGGGGCCATCTGCCACGCCGACTTTTGCGTGACGCGCTGCCCTGCTAACCGCACGGTGGAGAAGCGGCTGCGCTTGTACGACGAGAACGGCCAGTTCCTTGGCATCTGCCGGCTAAGCGTCAGCATGCCTGACGTGCGGCTGCCGATGCAGCAGTGGCGACACCTGTCTCCTGGTGTCTTCGAGCCGCTGATGGACGACGTTGCGTCGCTGCTGGCCACCTACACCCCAAAGGATCTGCGACGCCTGGACGTGCTGCTGTGCCGCGCACCAGACATCCGCGCGCTGCACAAGTCGCTGCGCCTCCAGCTCGCCCCGAGCGTGGTGGCCAGCGTCTACTTGGCGGTGCACAAGATCGATTTTCACAACGCCACGCTGCGGCACACGTGCGTCGTGACAGCCAGCGTCGGCCGCTTCAGCGCGGAGGCGGAGCGCCGCCCACCGGGTGCCTCCCCGGTCTACCCGTACGGCATGTCGAAGGACGGCGTCTCGAAGCTCGACTTTCCGCTGCTGCGCATTGACATCAGCGAGACGGGGCCGCTGGCGCTCCTGAACCTCTCCGTGTCGGACCGCGCCTCGAAAGGCAAAGGAGAGGAAGTGGGCCGCAGCGTCGTCTCTCTTCGAGCCCTGCTCACACCGGCTGTCTTTACCATGTCGGAGAAGGTGCAGGTGCCACTGGTGGCGGTGCGCCACGCCTCCAACCGCGTCCAGGCGACGCTGATTGGCACGATCACGTTTGCCATCATGCCCCCGTCCTTTGAGAGCTACAGCGCGGTGATTCGCTTTCCTTCCAGCGTCGTTGAAGGCTTCCATCGCGAGTTTGTCCGCTACTACATTCGCCGCATCTGCCGTCTGCTGAGCCACTACGATGCGAACTCGCTGATGGACATTCACGCCCGCATGTACGAGAGCTACGTGGCAAACCGTGGGTGGGAGACGGGGCTGCCGGCGTACTTGTCGGAGATGGTGGCGCGGTGGGGACCGGAGCTGGATCCGTGCGACCCGCCGCCGGAGCTGCACGACGACCCCGCGTCAGGGGATCGCGGGCACAAGGTGACAATTGACACCACGTTTGCGGCGCCAAGTCCTAAGGAGATGACGGTGAGCCGAGAGAGGCGGTTACCGGAGTAGGATGCTGGGGGTGGCAGCAGCAACAGGAACTCACGCAAAAAAATGTACTATAACCATTTTTTTTTCTTCATTCCACATCACTTTTTTCTTTGCCCACTCACGACTTTATTTTCTGTACGTTATTGTGCCTTGCTTTGTCGAATAACCAAGCTGAACTACCTTTTTTTTGTAGAAACATTTTATGCCAGTTCTTGATTTCTTGAGGCAACTGTACTACTTTTTCCAATTTGCCTCTTTTCACATTTGTAGACGTATTCTTATCTGCTACTGCTGTTAAAGCTTTCTTCCTTTCATAAGTTTTTTTTTTTAAGGGTTTTTCTTTCATCAGGTCTCGCTGCTTTATAATGTGCAGCTCAGAGATTCTACTACAAAAAAAAAAATGAATATGGTGATGTAGTGGCTCAAACAAAAGCTTTTTGTTCACCCTGAAAGTTTTCTTCTCACAACGCTCTTTTTTTTCTTTTGGCTGTCTGGTACAATCCAAAAAAAACAGACTAAATTATGTAGTATACATGGTTTTCTGCCAATTGTGCCATCACTCTTTGTTGCATCGACTGTGTTATTGTTTGTGGATCATGTTTTCTCTTTTGAATGAAAGCGCGATAGCTTTTACTTGTCTTACTTTTGATCTTTTCCAAACCCAATTTCAATTCTTAGCAATGCGGGCTGACTCATTGGCAGTGCCGTCGTGCCGCGCAGCGCTTGCAAAAGCTGCATACGCACTAATACTGCAATCTGAACGGTCCTTTTCTTTTTTCATTGTACTAACATGCTACACGCTTGAAGCGCTGACAGTGTTCATTTACTGTATCTCTTTTCTCACCCCGATTCATTTTCTTTTCTTCTTCTTGCGCTCCCCTTTGATGAAGTCTTTCTTTTTTTTTGGCAAGGTAAAGCTTTGATATACTTTTGCTGCGCCATTAGCAGCTCTGCTTCCCCTGATGATAAATCTAAAAAAGCGGTAGAATAATAAGCTTTCACGGCTGAGAGAAAAAGCTGGGTTGGAAAAAAAAGGCCTGCCAATTTTTCTATTGTACAAAGTTCTGCAGTGGAGCGTGCGACAGCATTTGCTTGTCAAATGCTGGATTGCAAAGCACTATCCTCCTAATTTGCAAAATCAAAAATCTTTAACAAACTCTTTTTTTTTTTGCGGCTGCTTCTGCTATGCGGAGAATGTAGTGTGTGTTTGTTGTGTTGCGCTGCCTTTGGCTACCTTTCCTTCTCGACGCGCGACACTTTAAACAAAAATCTAAATTCACCTTCTCCTTTTCTTCTTCTTCTCTCGCTTCTCTCTCTTTGTTTCCAGCTCACAGAAGATCAAGACAGGCACCCACAAAGTACATAGTTTCTCTGTGCTATCTGGTACGGCTAGGCACTCGAGGTAAGGTATCTCGCGAGCAGCCACTCCTCTTTATTTTCTCAACAAAAACAAAAGCAAATCTGAACAGACTTAAACCCCTAAAGCCGAACAACTGCAATCAAGCTCGACGCTGATTTTCAATCATAGTATTCTTTAGAGTTATTTTTCTTTTCCCTTTATTTCCTTTTTTTTTGGTGGTTGATCTCTTATTCATCAGGCGATCAAGTTTGTTGTTTCACGTTAACGTAGAACAAAGAGCACGAGAATCAAGGTAGATTAATTTGGTCTTCTTTGCCTTTCCTTTTTGCCTTTTCTTTTCTGGTTGCTGGTGATTGCGAGAAGAGTTGTGAAGCCAGTAAGAAAGATTGCAGACGATAGGGACGACAGCCAGTGTCAACTACCAAAATTCCTGTCGGCTTTTGTAAGCAAAAACCGAAAACCCTTTTCTCCCTACTGCCAACCGCAATGCCGAGCTACGACAATCATCATCATCGCCACTCCTCGCGCCCGCACTCGCGCGCGGAGGGCGATCGCGAGGCCGCACCGCGCACGACGCACCGCTCGCGCCACACCACCCGCCGCCTGGGCGAGCAGGACGGCAAGCCCTTTGTGGAGGTGGTGGAGACGACCGAGGAGGTGACGCGGGGCCGTCCGCCAGTCGCACAGCCGCAGCGACGTGCCTCCCCGCAGTCCCGCACCCCGCGCACGCACCACGACGACCGGCGCAGGGACCCCCGCGACGATGACGACAGTGATGATGCGGAGGGAAGCGACGACTACCCTCGCCTGGCCTACCACGGCAACGACCGCGCTGCCTCCCGCCGCGAAACCCCACGCTCGGCAGTGGCCGGCGCGCCGCCCTCAGCCCGCCCGGCGAGTGCCACGAACCGCCTGCAGACGCCGTACGGCTACGTCCACACCCCGCGTAGCAGCCAACCGACCAGCACCTCCTCACGGCGCCGCCAGAACACCAACAACAGCAATGGTCGGCCAAACCGTGCGAGCGGGCTGGTGGAGTCGCCGGCGGACATTGCCGCGTTGGACGACTACGACACGCCGACGCGGCACCGCCGCAACGATGGCCGCTACGTTTACGACTACGGCAACGGGTACAACCCGGATGCGCCGGTGCAGAGCGGGCATCGCCGCAACGTCGCCAGCGATCAGCCCGCCGCAGCGAACAACCGCAGCGACCAAAATGGCAGTGCGGTGCGCGACCCACGCGCCAATGCCCGGCCGCGGCCAGGCACGCAGATGGCGAGCGCCATGGTCGACGAAGCCGAGGCTGCCGCGGAGTCGCGGCCTTTCCACTTCCGCGTCCGCATCCACGAGTGCAGGAACCTCTTTGACGACCTGCGCGACGCGCAGCGGCCGGCGCCGGCGGTCTACTTCGCCGTGCACACCGCAGAGAAGCGCGGCCACACCGGCGTGACGGCCGGCGGCGACGCCTACGACCCCATCTTCAACGACGAATTCGTCTTCACCTCGGTAGACCCCGAGCGGGATGCGCTGGTGTGCACGCTGGTGGCCGCGTCGGCGTCGGCGCAGCGCCGCGACAAGAAGGTGGCGGAGTGCGTGCTGGCCCTGCACAAGCTTGCCTGGCAGGTCGAGCGGACGGTCTGGGTGCCCCTGGTGCGCCACCCAGGCACGAAGGAAGCCTACGAGCAGGGGGAGGTGCGAGTGAGTATCTACTCCGAAGACTTCGGCTACGACGAGGTGGCGACGGAGGAGGAGGAGGCGGCGTGCTCGGCTGCCGTGCACAGCACCCTGTTGCGCTACGCGCCGGAGGAGCTGCACCGACTGGACTGGCTGACCGCCGCCCAGGTGGACAAGGGACCGGAGGGGTGGGAACAGCTGCAGACGTCGTACCGTGCCCGCACGATTGAGCCGGCCGCGGTGAAGATGACGCTGCTGCGCGTGGATGGACTGATGGACGACGCTGGCCGGCCCGTCGGTGCGTGCGATGTCTACGTGGTGGTCGACGACGGCCACACGGAGCGGCAGTCCAAGACGGCCAGCTACCGCCACCGCGCCACCTTCAACCAGGACTTTTTCCTCACTCTGGTGAACCCGGAGGTGGACACGATGAGCGTGACCGTCTTCGGCGGCGGCCGCAAGCTTGGCGAGGCGGTGGTGGGCCTGACGAACGTGCAGGCGGGCGTGTCAAAGGAGGTGACGCTGATGCTGGTGCGCGCAGCCGAGACCGGCGACGCGTCGAATGGTGGCCAGGTCGTGCTGACGCTGCAGACGCAGAAGTACAGCAGCCCCTATCCGATGTCTGCGGCACAGGAGGCGAAGCTGCGGCTGCGCGTGCGCAATTACCTCTGGTGCTACCTCCGCGACGACCTGCACCGCCTCGACGCCATCGTGGGCAGCATCGACCACGAGGACGTGTACATGAAGGAGTGGGCCCGCACAATCGGGCCGGAGCGGACGCCGAAGGTGCTGTCCCTGCAGGTGCGTGAGGCCACCAACATTGGGGCAGGCAACAACGGCATGGCCCCGCGGTGCTACGCGCGCGTCTGCGTTGGACCCGAAACGCTGCGGACGGAACTGGTGGTGGCCCGCAACGGCGCGGTCGCCTTCAAGACGCCGCTGCGCGTGCACGTCTACGACCCGGCGCGCGACTCGGTCGAACTCATGCTCGTGGCGGACGGCGACGACGGCGAGAGAGAGATCAGCCGTGTAACGTTTGGCGTGGGCAACCTGCCCCAGGCCCGGCGCGTGGTGCGCTCGCTGCACCTTGTCGCGGATGCGCTGAAGCGCACGGCTCGCGTGCAGGGCGACGTGACGGTGGAGTTGATGGCGGAGGACTTTGGCAAGACGGGCGCCGAGGCGGATGCGGCGATGGCCAAGATCTACTCCCCCAACAGTCCCCACGTTATGCGGCTGGAGGGTATCACGCAGCGTAGCGCACCGGAGAAGCTGCACCGCGTGCCTTTCATGCTGGACACGGCCCCGCCCGATGAGGTGGATCGCGTGGTGGAGGAGGAGGCAAAGCAGCACGCCACCGACGTCGCCGTGGCCCCCATGACGGTGAAGATCCTGGGCGTGCGAGGCTTCAAGGCTGCCAGCGACTTCTACGTGAAGGTGTACCTGAACAACGAGCCGATCCTGAAGACCGGCGATGTGAAGGGTGGGTCGGATGTGATGCTGAACATTGACGACAACAACGAACGCACGCTGCGCCTCGGCAACGCTGCGCAGTCGCTGCTGACCTTCAAGGTGGCTCGGCACCGCTCGCTGCTGAAGGCGCAGGTGCTGGGCGAGGCCGAGGTGGCCCTGTCCACGCTTATCCGCGGCGAGAAGAACACGCTCTGGCTGCCTTTCCTTCGCGGCTCCGCTGACGCGGGCTCGCCGAAGAAGGGCTCCGCCTCCTGCATCGCCGGGAAGCCGGAGAAGAGCGTCAAGGTGAAGGGAAACCGCATGCCGCAGGGGAGCGGGGCCGCGGGCCACGACGGCGCTGCAGCGCAGCAGAGTGGGACGGACGGCTACGGCGACAACGGTGGTGCCGCGGCTGCGGTTGCGCGTTACGGCGGGGTTTCCCCGGTGGGCTACCTCGGTGTGGAGCTGCAGTCCATGGCCTTCCCGAACACGACCGTCACGGAGTACGTCATCAAGGATGAGTCCGGCGCGAAGAGCGTGCCAGCGCAGGCGGTGGTGACGGCGGATGTCACCTCGCTGGTGGCGAAGATGCGGCCCAGTGAGCTGTCGAAGGTGCAGCCGATGATCGCGCAGTGCTCGTCGCTGAAGGACGCACACGCCGAGTTGCGCGCGCAGCTCAGCCCGGTCCCGATCGCCGGCACCGTCTACGTGCAGATACAGTCTGTGGAGCTGACGAGCCCGGAGGGGCAGGTGCAGGAGAGCCAGGGCGGGATTGCGGTGGAGGCGACGTTCGGCAGCGAGCGCGAGGTGTCGCGGAAGCGCATCGATCCTACTTGCGGCGCCGGCCGTGCCCGCCCGCGCTACGCGCAAATCCGACTTGACATTCCGGAGAGCGCCGTCAGCCGCGGCGGCAAAGGGGCGAGGCAGGCGACGAAGGACGACAACGGCGTGCCGGCGCTGGAGCTGCGCTTGGTCGGCGGTCCGACGCGTGGCGTGGCTGCCGGCGAGCGCCGCGGCTCCGGTGCGGCGGCGGTCAACGGCGATGCAGCCAACGCGGGCGGGCAGGGCTACGCCTACGATGGTCTGGACGATGCGTCGGATGCGACGGCCGACTCGCACTACGTCGGCGGGGAGAACAACATCAACAGCTACCTGAAGGAGCCGAAGAAGCACAACCACCACTGGGGCATCAAGCAGCCTGATGAGGAGCGCACTGGCCGGCCGTCGAAGATGATGATCTCGCAGCAGCAGCAACACGAACAGATGCAGAACCACAGCACGTCGGCGTCGCCAGCCCGCAACGAGTCGAGCGGGCCCTCGGTGCCAAAGCGGCCGTGGCGCGGCAACAGCGCGTTCAACAACGCCGCCTACTACCACACCCCGCAGTCGCAGCACGCCGGCCACCGCAACAACCAGAAGAACTACGACGGCACGGAGGCGGAGTCGGAGGGGCACTACCTGGGCGGTGTGAACAACATCAACAGCTACCTCAAGTCGCCCACGCGGTCCAACTCGCGCCACCAGAGCCCCGGCATGCAGGACTACCGCAACCAGTCAAATGCAAACTACAGCTACAACAACAACGATAACAGCCGGACTGCGTCACCGTCGCCGGCGCCTGGGATGACCGGAACGAGTGCCAGCTACGCCCTGCCCTACCGCGGTGAGATCGGCCTCGTGCGTCTGTCACTGCGTGCGCTGCTCACCACGCCGCTCTACAAGCTGGGCGACACACTGCGGGTGCCGATCATTGCCCCCACCGTGGTGCCGGCCTCGCTCTCCTACCGCGACCGCCACTCCCCGGACGTGAACTCGCGCTGCGTCGTCGGCCATGTCACGCTGCGCATCGCCCTGCCGGCCTTTGAGCACATCGCCGAGTCGCTGCGGCTGGGCAGCCGGCACATGATGTCCAACGTGGTGCCGAAGTACGTGCACTACTACGAGCGTCGCATTGGGGCGTACCTGCGCGCCAACAACGCCCCGGACCTCGTTTCCTTCCACTACATCCTGTACGAGCGTGACATCGCCTCCGGTAGCTGGCCAGTCTCCCTTTACGACTGGATGCAAGCGCTCATTAAGCGCTATGGACCGGAGACGACCGACTTCGGCCCGGAACCCGCGCTGCCGTTTGACCCTGAGGAGTGGGAGAAGGCGCGGCTGCGCGACGAGGCCCTCCGCAAGGAGCGCGAGGCCGCCTTTGCCACGTTGGACCGCGGCGGTCGCAGCACCAGCAGCAGCGGCGGCAACGCGGCCCACTCGGGGGATGAAGATGATGAAGATGGCCTGTACTCGCCCAAGGCGAACCCGTCAGGGGAGGTGTCGGCCCGCCACCACGAAACGAGCGCCAACCGTCGCTCCAAGGAGTCGTCGAAGGCGCCAGCGGAGGCGACGTACAGCTTCTAAGGCGATTTACTCTGAGGAGAAGCAAACCTGCGTACTGCAGCCTTTTTGAACTCCTCTTCCCTGCTGCGTTGAGGTGGCAACTGCCGATGCTTCATAGTCTTTCTCTTTTATTGTCCTTTTTGTTTTGATTCTCACTTCCTCGTTTTTGCCGGTGTGTTTTACTGCCCGAAAAGCTTGTGACTTTACTCTTTTCTTCTTTTTCCTTTTGTTTTGTAGGCTGCTCGGCTGACAGCTCATTGTCGCAACCAACGTGCGACACCACCTTTTGACTTTCTTTCTTTTTGCCGTTGTCCCGCAACTATTCGATTCGAATTGCTGATACCTCTACATTGTTTTCTTTCTTCTTCATTTCGGTTACTGTGCTTACATCCAGCTAATGCAATGACGCGAATGCGTCATGCATTGGTGTTTGCAGCAGGCTTGTTTTTTCCTCTTTTTTTTCAGTTGTCGTGCTCTTATTTTTTTATTCCTCATTTGGTGTACCACTAAGTAGTGAGATGCATCTTGTATTGATTTTGGCTGTTCTGTTTGTCTTGCATGTAGCCTTTTCCCTGTATTGCTTCTCAGAATGATCAGCTTTACCTCTTTTTTTGCCAATGCCTCCTCTCTGCTTTGCTCGAGATCCGGACTAAGCACCTTATTTTCTGAGGCTTTAAAAAGCATCATCTTGAATTTGGCATCCTGATTTCAAATGCGATATTTTGCTCCTATTTTGCTTTAATTTTTATTTTTCTCCATCGTGCAGACAACGTGCTCATCGTTATCTCAATTTCTTCTTTCAATTTTGGCTTTTTTTTGCGTGTGAATAGTCACAACTTTTGTTTCGGTCTAGGTGCAGAATAATGGTCGAGTCCTGTGTCCAAAAAAAAGTGTTGGTGGTCTTCAGTAGGACTTCGACTTTGCACAAGGGTCTTTAAAGGAAGCACATCAAAAACGTTCTGCTTTCAAAGCTGCCCTTTTCTTTTTTTTTTTTTGTGTGTGCGCGTTGATACTTTTTTGAAGGTTTTACACTGGTCTTATCTGAAATTTAGTTGGTAGAGGTTTGCCCGAGTTAAACTTCCTCCTTTTTTTTGTTTTGGTGTTCTGTACTGTTCTCTTCTGATCCATTAGACTTCCTTTTTTTTTTATTCACTTCTACTGTGCCTTGTCTCTTCCTCTGTTCTAAGTGTTACGAACAATCTCTTTTTTTTCTTCCACTTATTTACACATTTGTAGAAAATATCGAAAACTACTGCAAAGCTGCTCTTAGGCAATTGAAAGCGTCTCGGTTAGAAGGTTTGCCGTTTGTTACAAAATGAAAAGTTGAAGCAGACCAGAAGTTACAAAAAAAAACCTACCTCGAGGTTAAATTTTTTTGTTGTGTTAGTTTAGCGACCAGAAGCACTTTAGCGCATGTACAACCTGATCTTGTTCTTGTCCGTAGAGGACAAAGAACTGCTATGAAAAAAATGTGTATTTAACATAATCCCAAATAAAAATTATTGCCGGACAAAATCGCAGAGTCTTCTTGTAAATTTATCAAGCTCCACTTCCTACCTTTGCTTCCCTCTTCCCCCTTCGGTTTCACCGCGCCGCGTGCTTGTCGCTACCTTTGCAGCCTTTAGAAAGCAAGCTTCATTCGTTTTGTGTCTTTGTACAGCTTCGTAATCTTTAGAAACAGCAGCGAACATGAGCGGTTCCGACAACGGCGACTCACGGCCGATGGACAACAGCGGCGAAGAGGTGCCGCCGTCGAACATCCACCCGAAACTCATGACAAACCGTAACAGCAGCTCCAACCCAACCTCCGCCCGGCAGCACACTCCACGTAGCGCTCGTAGCGACGGCGTGACAGGACCGACGAATGCCGAGCTCGCTGAGGCTGGCGTGCCGCCGCAGGACGGTGTGGTGCGCCAGCTCTCCGCGCGCAAGCAGGACAGTGGATCTCTGGCCGGCCCGCGCGAGGTGACCGGCAACACGAGTGGTCGCCGTGCCCCTGCCGCCATCGCCGCCGGCAACGGCATGGGGGAGCCTCTGCAGCTGAGCGAGGCGCGCCAGCGTCGTGCCAGCAACACCGCCGGCACCCCACGATCCCAACCGCAGCCGCAATCGACAACGGCGGCAGCGGGGCGTCACGCCCCGTACGCCGGCGGCTCTCGCGCCTCCGCCGGAGCCTCGCGGGAGCCCATCCGCCCTCGCCGCCATGCCGGGCAATCCCCGCTGCGCTCCCCGTCCAAGTACAACGACCCGTACAGCCACGTCACGTCCGTGGTGAACGAGTACCGCAACAATCACATTAGCGCGCTGGAGGCGCAGTACAAGAGCGTGCGCAGTCAGTCGAACGCGCCGGTGTCGCAGACGCGCGATCCGGCGGAGTACCGCAGCGAGTCCCGCCCGCAGCCGCAGCACCCGCAGCAGCAGAACGAAGTTTACACCCCCCGCTCGGGTCGTCAGGAGTCCCCGCAGCCGCGTCACACCGCCGCGGAGTACCTGCGCGGTGGCGTCCCGCGCGCCGCCCTGGACGCGCCGCACATCAAGTACGCAGAGGCTCTTGAGAACATGCACAACGCACGCTACTCGCCCCGTGTGGCGCGCGCCTACACGCCGTCCGCCTCCACCGCCCCCTCGCCCTTCCTACCACAGGTTGCGCAGTTTCTGCCTGAGCGCTTCAAGTACGTGGAGCCCTCTGACGAGGAGAAGAGGCGCCGCAAAGCCGAGACGCTGCGGCTGCTGCAGGAGTGGCGCGATCGGCAGAAGGCGGTGGCGGCAGCGCAGCCGCGTCGCCGCGACGCCTCACCCCGGCAGCCACTGACACACGAGGAAGGGGAGGAAGCCAACCACCACACACAGAACGAGGCGGGCACCGCGCAGCCGCGGAAGCAGGCCGGGAAGGCGTCGGCGCACAAGCGGTCGAGCAGCAAGAAGCGCACTTCGAGTCGGGCGAGGCAGCCGCCCGCGGCGGAGACAGTGCAGCCCTCGGCGGCCAAGGATGGCGAGGAGCGGCCGGAGTGGGACAGCACCTTCAAGCCGGGCTTCGGGACGCCACCGCGGTCGCCGCGCACGGCCTCACGCACTCCGCGTTCCGCCCGCAGCGGGCGCAAGAGCGCTGGTGCCTCGCGTGCGTCGTCGGCGCGGAAGACCGGCAAGTCGCGTGCGGCGACGCCGCCGGCAACGGCGCGTGGGGAGGCGACGGTCAACCCGAACGCCTTCCGCCGCCGACTGCTGTTTGACATTACAGCGCCTACGGTGTCGGTGATGTAAAAAAAAAAGGGATCCTTTTTCTGTGTGTAAAGCCTCTCTCAGCTACACAGGTATTGGCGTTCTGCGCCGTTTAGAGGCTGTGTAAGAGAGATCATTTTCACAGAATAGGAGAGCAACGAGAAGCCTGTGATGAACTCCTATGAGCATCATGGGCATCAGTATGCGAAGCTTTTCCTACTGGTGCTTTGTCTTTGAGCCTCTTAAATATATTCCCACACACACGCGCGCAACAAAACACCTTTTTTTTCCCACTTTCTGATTTCCATTGTATTTCTGCAGACCGGCCCTGACCTGCGTCGCCTTCTACGCAAATTAGGTTAATGCTGCTTTGCTTTGCATTCGCCAATAGACAAAATTTTCACCGGAGTGGCTATGACGACCCATTTAGCTTTTATCGTTGAGACTGCTCTGGGAAGGCTGCAACCTCATCATCAAATTCATTACATTGTTTCCTTCCTCTTTCTCATTTGTTGTTTTTTCTGGGTTTTTTATAGATGAAGAGCGCGTTGTTTGCTGTGCTGTGACTAGGCTTCGTCGTGCCTTTTCATTCGTTTTTTTATTTTCCATTTTTCTTCACCACCCATTCGGCCGTTGCTGGTGGGTGTGTTCTTCTTGTACCGTACACTTTTACTCTTTGTTTCTATCTCTTTTATTTTTCCATTTCGACAAAGAATCTGCAACATTTGCTTTTCTTAGACATGTTATCATGTCAATCTGTTTCCATAGCTTACAAGCAAATACACAAAAATAGAAATTCAGATTGTCTTTCTTCTACTTCCTGGGATGGTGAGCTGATTTCAGATGGACAAAAAGAAAGGTAGCGGCGGCGTCACTATTTCCCGTCAGTTGTGCCCCACTTTTCTTTTTTCAAAATGCACCTTTCGTGTCAAAACTCGAAAGATGTCTAGCGAGAGGCTGCTAGCACAGCTGCAGCTTCTCTTTCAATTATAAAGTGCTTTGCATATTGCTGACGGCTCTTGGAAAGCAGCCTTGCAAAAAGAGAGCATACAATCTGCCTTTTTCTACGACTGTGCGCTGTATTCTTTTCAACGCAAATAGAAAAAGTTTAGCGTGAGACTCTCTTTTGTCAACAAAAATAGAATGTTTGTCTAATTTGGCCGCTTGCAAATAATCTTTGGAACACACCATCCTCCCTTCCTTTCCACTCGCGTGCTTCTGCACTTTCTTCTCTACGTACCTTTTTATTTCGTTATCTGCCACATTCATATTCGCTTCACTGATGATCATCATAAGAACGTCCCTTGGCTATCAAGCCACTAACAGATTTTAGATTGGCGGACTTCATCTCTTTGTTTCTTACTTTCTTCTTTCTTCTCACCTTTTCAGTTAAAGATCTCTTATTCCTTTTTTTTTTCTCAATTTTCGACCGCACTGGTGCTGTTCAACAAAAAGCGCAGAGTCTTTTAACGACATTACAAGACAGGCCACAACTTTTTAAATCTTTTCTCACTAGATTCACACTGTACACCTGTTTCTCTTTCTTTCTTGTTAATCCATCCCTATTTTTTTGTAGACTTCCTTCTTTTTCTTTTCTTTTCTAGCTATTCAATTCGTCAAAAGTAGCAGTCAATGGAGTTTACTGAAGACGTAAACTACCCCCTTGAGGCAAAGACTCCCGAGCCTCAGCGCTTCAACGCGCACACGCTGGGCTGCTACCCCACCGTGGCAGAAAACGCACACGTTTCTGTTGCGGCTGGTGCAGTCACACCCGGCAGCAATAGGACACGTCACGCAGTAGAACATGTTGATGCAGAAGAGGATAACAGTAACAACCAGGCACGCTTTGGCTGCCGGCTTAATGCACAGATAGAGAGGGAGGGACTTTTTCTTGGACAGCACCCGTGCACGCCTCCGACAATCTCGCGACACAACTGGCTGCAGCTGCATTTGCACGAGGACGCTATGGCCGCCTCCGCCGGAGCGCGCGTCTGCGAAGGCTTCTACCCTCTTTCACCTGCATCCCAGACACCGCCCCCTCAAGGGCAGCCGCGGCCGCACTTTTACGACGGCACGTCCGAGCTGCGCGGGGGGCGGTCTGTTTCTTGCCCCAGCGCTGATCGCTCTGTCGCACCGGCCCGCTACTCTGTCGAGTGCAACGGGATGGGTGGTGGGCGTGGCGGGTCCGCGGGTCGCCACACGACCCTGCTCGGCGGAGCTGGCGTGAATGGGAGTGGGCTGCACGACACGCCGCACGCGCGATTGTCGTGTCGTGGCACGCCAAATGGCTTGCGCTCTGGTGTGATGCTCACGGTCCGCCCTACAGTCCTCCTGCACACCGCTGCGACGCCCCCCGTTCGCCGGCCGGAGAGCCGCGGCTTCAACGCAAACGGCTTCGAGCTGCACCACGCAGGCCGCCTTAGCAACGTAATCTACGCAGATGAGGATCGGCATCACGCGTTGGACGACGACGACACACACCCCACATTGACGCAGGCCTACGTGGAGAGTCGTCGCAGCGCGGCGTTGGCGAACATCAGGGACAGCATCGGTGGCGCTGTGCCGCACCTCACGCGCTTCTCGTGCGGCAGCCACGGAAGCAGCGGCTGCAGCCCCGGCGCTATCAGCGCGTGCATGGGCCGCCCCACCACGCTTGGGTGTCCTGATTTTGACCTCCGCGCCTACCGGCAGTGGGAGGGCGACGATCTCGATGAGGGGACATTTCCTTACCAGAATAATAACAATAACAACAACATCAGCGCAAACCCGACGGACTTCGACGATGATGATGAGCCGTGGGTGGGTGGGTCCACGCAGGTGTGGTACAGCTCCACCGACCTCAATGGACCCGCCGTGGCGGCGCGGCACTCCAGCGGCGACACACGGAACGAAGAAAGAGTTCGACAGGGGAGCGTACTGGGGAGGGGGTCGACAAATCCTCACGGGACCGCATCTTCACCAGAGGCGACGTGGCGGCCGGTAGCTTTTGGCGAAGTCGGGTCACACAGCGACGTACATCGGTACTCCACCCGCGCCGCCCTCTTTCGCGACGCCGGCGGAAACGAGGAAAGTGCGGAGGGCTCGAATACGGCTGGGAAGCAAAACTCCGTGACGTCCGCCGTGCCAAGCGCGTCCCTGACAGGGCTGGAGGACGCGCCACGCAAGAGTTACGTGCGGTCCGCCGACACCTCGCCAACACGCGCGGGTGCGGACGCGCACGCTGCTGCCGGAACGGGGTGCGATGCACCGCAGACGGCGGAAGACGCTCATGTTGCGGCGCAGTACACCGCCGCAGCTTCACAGCCCCACAGCGCGCAGACTCAATATGCCGACACACAACTCACACGAGCGGCAGCAGAGAAAGAGTCCATCGAGTCGCTCGCTTCTCTGCACGCAGTCCAACAGCAGCCACACCACGACCTGGATAGCAGCGACTGGTTACATCAGAGAGCGGTGGCGCAGGCAGCGGGTCTTATAGATGGGGACGCCACACCTCAAGGGCGTTTGCTGGCACCGCAGGGGCTGCCAGCAACGGCATCTGCCGCCGACGCCGTCGCAGCGCAGCTCGCGCGACTCTCCCTGCAGGCCTCGCCGACGCAGAAGCGCCTTGCTTTTGAGGAAGAGGAGGACGACAGGCTCGAGGACGGCTCAAGCGGCAGTGGGGAGCGCTCGGAGGGCCACCGCAGCCCCACTTCGTCCGCTGCCATGCGAGGCGCGATGGTTGCCGGGCGAGCGGGGCTGAACTCAGGCTGCAGCGGCAATGAGGCGAACGTGGGTGCCACGCAGCGCTGGGCAGGCAGCAGTCGAGGCGGTGGTGGTGGCGGCTCCCTTACTGGCCTGCAGCTGCTGCGGTCGCGAAAGCGCTGCTTGGAGGAGATGCAGGCGACTGACCTTGAGGTCGAAAGCAGTAGCGCCAAAGGGACGCATGAAATCCCCACACTCGGTGGTGGTTCTCTAGGCGGTGCGTGTGGGCTGAACAGCTTCACGGTGGCGTCAGCTGTACCTGCTCACGAGGAGCTGAAGCGGCAGAAGCGCGAGGAGCAACGCTATCAGCGGCAGCAGCACCTCCTGCCGGGGGAAGGCAGCGGCGATGACCTCATTCCCGCACCAATGCGCGCGGGTGCGGCGCCGTCCGTGCACTCCTCCGTAGCCACACACCCCCTTTCTTACAACAACAACAGCGGCTTTTCACAGAACGCGAGTCAGCCGCCGCAGACGGTGGAGAGTGCGAATTGGAGTCAGCTGAGCAGCATTAGCTACGTTAGCCCGGCGTCGCAGAGTGTCTCGAACGGCTTTATCGCGGCACTGAGCCACGTTTCTGCCACTCAACGTGAAACCTGTGTGGCCGTTGGGGCTGGCGGAGCTGCCTGTGCCTCTGCTTTTGGTTCACCAGTGCTCTCAACACTCCCCACAAACGTGGCGCAGCGCTACCCGCACAACAAGCAGTAAAATGGCGTTGGCAGTACTCTGCGTTTGTGCAAGCGCTCTTAAAACCTTTCTCAACCATTATTTTTTACTAAAAAGTTTTTTTTTCCATGTAGCATTATTCTTCATTACAGAAGCTTTTTTTTTGTTCCTAGAGTTTATTGTTTCTTGCGTTACATATTTTTCTTTTTTCGATAAGCGGTGCAATGCCTTTAGACCACATTTTTCTTTGCCCGTAAATACTTTTCTTCACTTTCCCGAGTTGCGTTTTCCTTTTGTTTTTCCATTTCACCCATTTCCTTCATCTTTTTTTTTCTTTTCAACATTAGATCCCGTGTACTCTCCATCCCTTTTTTTTCCCCATTATTTAGTTGACTGAAAGGTGTAGTTTTTTTCTTTCACGCACATCGCTTGAGCGGTCTTTGTTCTCTTTTGCGTTCATATTGTGAACACAATGAGCCTCCAAAAGAAACAAATGCAAAGGCTTACCTCACCATTTACAAAGTTCCACCTTTATTTTCCAATCCGAAAAAAAAAACCATCAGACAAAAACAGTATTACCTATACATCTCTTCTCATCTTTCATGCTAGATCCTCAATAAAGCCAACAACAAAAATTGAAAATATGTTGGAATTTTTTTTCAAAACAGAAAATGGGAAGCGTTGCTTCTTTTTCTTTTCCGAGCTGCTCCTTGTGAAAATATCTAAAAGCTGCAGTTCCCTCGACACTTGTATTTTGTCCCGCTTAAATGAAAAGTCAGAATTCGAAATGAGCTGCGTGCTAATTTTATGGTACCAGTTTGAAAGCATTGAGTTTAGGTGCATGAGTAGCAGAATCCTGAAAGATGTGGTGCGGGCCAAACAAGGCTGCTCTTCTGCTAAACCGGTCTTTATGCCAATCGTTATTATCCAATCAATCTCCTTTTTTTCTTTTTTATCACTATTTTATATATTATTGCAATTACTTCTACCCCCCTCACGCTGACACAACTGGCCATATACAGATGAGCAGTTGATTTTTTATCCTATTTTTATTAATAGCTCGAGCGCTTTGATACTTGAAGTTTCCGACACGTTTCGCAGGTTGTATTTGCACTGCTTGGCTACTATACACGACTCTGACTCCTGTCGGAGCTTATCCAATCCTCTTTACGCTATTCCAAGCTTGTCCTATTTAGCGTTCACTTCTTCGACTTCCACTATTCACCTCTTATACACAGTCTCAGTTTAACGCAGTGTCTCGAGTTATTATTTTATCCAACGAGTGTGCATTCGATCATTTGAAAGCATCAATTCAGGAGAGAAAGGCTAAAAAAATACATATACACACAAACACTTCACACATACAGACACAATCAGACAATGCCTGCTGACGTTTCCGCTACCGCCGCTGCCGCGGCTCCGTCGCCGTCGTCGCCGACGCACAACACGGCTGTCTCCGACTACTTCCTGCAGAAGATCCACGAGCTGCGCGCCACGCAAAAGCGCAACCTCGACAACTTCCAGCGCCTCGAGGCCCAGCGCAACGACCTTAACCGCCGTGTCCGCCACCTCAAGGAGGAGGTCCAGATGCTGCAGGAGTCCGGCTCGCTGGTGGTGGACGTGGTGAAGGTCATGGGCAAGAACAAGGTGCTCGTGAAGGCCGGCTCCGGCCAGGGCAAGATGGTCGTGGACGTGGACAAGACGGTGAACTTCACCGACTTGACGCCGAACGCGCGTGTGGCGCTGCGCAGCGGAACCTCGGCCATTCACTACGTTCTGCCTACCAAGGTCGACCCCCTCGTCTCCCTCATGAAAGTCGAGAAAGCCGGCAAGGAGTCGACCTACGACGAGATCGGTGGGCTGTCCCGTCAGGTGAAGGAGATCAAGGAGGTGATCGAGCTGCCGGTGAAGCACCCGAAGCTGTTCGAGGCACTCGGCATCGAGCAGCCCAAGGGTGTGCTGCTGTACGGGCCACCGGGTACGGGTAAGACGCTGCTGGCGCGTGCCGTCGCCCATCACACCGAGTGCACGTTCATTCGAGTCAGCGGTGCGGAGCTGGTGCAGAAGTACATTGGTGAGGGTGCCCGCATGGTGCGTGAGCTTTTCGTCATGGCCCGCGAGCACAGCCCTTCCATTATTTTTATGGACGAAATCGACTCGATCGGCTCCTCGCGTTTGGAGTCGGGCGAGAACGGCGATAGCGAGGTGCAGCGTACGATGTTGGAGCTGCTGAATCAGCTGGACGGCTTCGAAGCGTCGAAGAACATCAAGGTGATTATGGCGACGAACCGCATGGATATCCTCGATGAGGCGCTGCTGCGTCCCGGCCGCATTGATCGTAAGATTGAGTTCCCGGCCCCCGATGAGGCGGCGCGTTTTGAGATTCTGAAGATTCACTCCCGCAAGATGAACCTTACCCGCGGCATTGACCTGAAAGATATTGCGAAGAAGACGTCGAACTGCTCCGGTGCCGAGCTGAAGGCGGTGTGCACGGAGGCTGGCATGTTTGCGCTGCGTGAGCGCCGCGTTCACATCACGCACGAGGACTTCGTGCTCGCTGTGGCGAAGGTGATGCACAAGGATCAGGACAAGAACGTGTCGTTGAAGAAGATGTGGAAGTAAGAAAAAGGAAGCAAAAAAAAGCAGATGAGTAGCCGTTATGAATGCGGCAGTTGCAGCGTGGCACAGCTCTTGTGTCTTGCAATTTCCAGTGTGCAAATGCTGCGCATGCCTCACAGAGGGATAAAGACGAAACAGATTTGAACGCCTAGTCTCACTCTTTTTCAAAGCGATGAGGGAAGCGGGGAGTTTTAGTCTGTGAGAAGAAGACCTTTTTTTCGAAGGCTTCTTCATTGCGTGCAAGCTTCAAGTTTTTCAACTCTCTCATTCGCTGTGAGGACGTTTTTGCATTTTGTGTTTTGCGTTGTTAGGTTCTTTTCTTTCTTTTTGTTCTATCTGGTCTGGTTTTATATGTTGAAGTATTCAGCTATTTTACGTTGTTTCTGATGTTTCGAATAGCACTTTTGTAGCTCTTCCTCTCGTATTTTACATTGCATTGAGACTTTCGCTGCAACCCTTTTGTTTTTGACAATCCTACGCTACTCAGCTTTAGACGAAGCCCTTTTTTCCCATGAGAATGTGTGAACCTATTCTTCATATTTGTACGTGTGGTGTATTACTGCCTATTTCGACAACCTGATATTATTCTTCAAAAAATAAATATTAGATCAAGACAATCATGTGCTCGCTAGAAATAATGAAGCGCTCACTGTGTGTTCATGTTTGCCGAAGTGAGCGGGAGTTGCTGACCTAAACGTGTTAATCTGTGAGAGCAAAACGGCTTTTCTCACAGACATGCACACACCTGCGTAAATACGGATCACACTTGACAGCTGTCGCTCCGGATTTATCCATTTGCTAGGTCAGAGCAGAAAGAGCACTTTTAATTCGTATGCTTGAATCCTGCAGTTTTCACAAGGCTTTTTCTTCTAGAATAATTTAGCTTCTGGAAAAATGCCTATCTTAATGCGTTGTTAAAAGGCTACGAGCGATGAAAAACTGTCTCTTCTTAATCTTTCTTGAGATTTCTCCTCTCTTTCTTTACTCTTCTTATGCATCAATCTTTTTTTGTGTGTTCTCTCTACATTTTATTGCCGACGCCAGAAACCTTTTTTTTTCTATTTCGTATATTTATATTTGCAGTGAAGAACCAGCTGCTGCCTCTTTCAACAACTGCAATTCAGCTATTTCGTCAACATCTTTCTTCGATCTACTCAAAACCGCAAAACACATCTTCATTCTCTTTCCGTTGTTTTTACCCTCTTTCGTGTATATATCTATCTTTATTTTTACGGCGCATTTGCGGCTCTACTCCAAAAACTTTTTGTAGACTTTTCAGGCTTTTTTTTCGTGCATTTGGCAGGTAAATTTGCTTACTCTTCTCTGTTGTGAGGAGTAAAGCCGCTTCGAACTTCGTTGGGTGTTGCTAGCGCCCGTGGCGCTACCACAAGTACGTACATGAGCAGTGCGTGCGTATTTTTCCGCTTTGAACATAAGGCGAATTGAGAGTGACTTTTGATTTGCTTTCGTTTCTCGTCTTTCGTCCTTTTTTTTTTCTTATTTTCTATCTACCACACTCTTCTCCTCACTCTTCATTTTTCTTTTTTGACTTCTGTCAATTGGTTTCAACCTTCTGTTTTCCGCGTGTATTGCCTTGTTTCTCTTTTGCGTCTGCGACTCCCATACCTCTCTGCTTTTATCTTTTTCGCGTTTTTAAGACTTTTCGTTTTCTCTGAACTTTCTTTTCTGATTCTCACAACGCCAAATTTTTTTACACTGCTTTCCTTTCCTTTTTTTTTCCTTTGCTTGGTATCAATTGGCCAGCTTGCCTTTACGCGACTCGCTGGTGAACCGAAGCGGTACAACAATCGCCTCTTTAGCAGCTACGCAGAGAAGTGGGCTAATTGGGTGTCGTGATTCTTTAGTGTCCTTGCCTAACTGCTATTGCGGGCCACTAATTTCGCGACACGAAAAGCTTTGCCGTCAAAACGAGAGAACTTTGAGTAAAAGCTTTATTTTTTCCCTGATATTCAATTGTAAATTTTTCCTTTTGGTATTGTTGGTAGCTTACATTTTTAACCGCTGCTTTATGAAACTTGTATTGAATTTTACACTTGTGGCACAATTTTTTTTTTTTGTCTGCTGAGTTGAAGAATTGCAACTGTAATACTGCTTTGCAAAATTCTTCTACATCTGTTTTGCGCTTGTGTGTTGTCTTGTCTTTTTCAAGTTTAGCTGTGTTTTTTCAAAAAACATTTGTTCCACTACATCGAAGTACACCGAAGGGCTCTGTTAAGTAGCTTTTTTCTTCCTAATATATAATTGGTCTTGACTGAAATTCACGCGTTTAAAAAAAAAACTGACAGACTCACCCTACGACAAGCAGTAAAAAACCTCTTTGCGTTTAGTTCAAGTCCGCAGCATCTTTGATTGCGCTGGATAGAAGATGGCGTCCACGCCGTTGTTAAATGACATCAAAGCTACCTATGAAAAGGCCTTTTTGCCGCCCAGCACAAGTTCGGCGAAGTCCCACCACCACAATAGTAACAGCAGCAACATCCGCAATGGCGCCATCGACAACCGGCTTAGCCTCGCCGCGCGCGACGATGCACGACGGCAGCTCGAGGAGCACCTCAGCCTGCTGTGCACCTCCATCCTCATCGGCGGTGAGCAGTTTGTGCGCGAGTTTCCCTCGGCGCTCTACGTGCCGGTGCTGACGGACATCCTTATTGCGGCCCACGCCACGCCAGCTGCTGGCACCGGAGATGGCGTCAACCCCCTCATTTGGGATCTGCAGGAGGAGAGCGTCACTTCCATGGCGAAGCCCAGCAAGCAGCAGCCCCAACAACACCGAGGCAAAGACAAAAGTTCTGCCGCGGCGTCCTCCATTCACTACGCCGGATTTCAAATGGCGTCACCGGTGGAGCTGCTCGCCACCCGCGCGCTGGCCCTCATCGCGGGCGATGTCCCGCGTGGCAGTTATGCGATGCGCACGAGTAAAAGTCCTCAGACCATCCCGGTCCTCGCTGCTTACCTTGGCGATGCCGACTTCCTCGTCATCAACGACGAGCTGACCGAGGAGCTGCTGAAGTGCTTTCTCTACTTCACCCTCATCGCCCACGAGACGTGCGTGGAGGCGAACGTGCCGCGCCGCATTGTGGAGCTTCTCCTCGTCGTGGAGCAGCACCACCTCCGCGTGCTGTGTGTGCAGGTGCTGTCAAACATGCTTGCCCGAGCGCGGGAAGCCGAATTGGAGGAGGTGTGGTCACCCGTGCTTGCCCTCTTCGTCGAGTCCCTCTCCGACTTCATCGCTAACAGCCCGTTTCAGTCTGGCGCACCGGCCCCTTCGCCGTCGCCGTCGCTGCCGCAGCGCTCCTCTGCGACGTGGCCGGACAGCGTGTCCTCGCCCAGCGGCTCACCACTGCGCCTCGCTCCCGCCCCCCTCCCAGCCGGACCGCGCACCGTGACGGCAAAGGAACGGACGTTGCTCATGCACTACCTCGAGAGTCTCGTCCACGCGCTGGACCGCCTCTTTGTGGACGTCGCCGCGATGGAGTGCCACGTCCGCCTCCTTGAGCACTTCGTCGAGATCTGCGTGCAGCTCTTGCGGACGTCGGTGCACATCAGCCCCGTGGAGGATCGCTGGGCTGTCCGCGCCCTCGCCCTCTCCCCGCTGACGACGCTGTACCTCATCAGCCCCACCTTTGCCGTCCCCCTGCTGCTGCGCCTGCGTGTGTGGGAGGCGGTGTGCGGCTGCATGCTTGCGGCGGTGGAGCGCAAGCAGCTGGAGCCGGTGGGGCCGCGCATGGCGGGCCCGATTCCGCCCGGTGCGACGGCGGGTGCGGCGAGGGAGGCAGGTGTTGGGCAGGCGGTGGCAAACCCCGACAACGACGACCTCAACGGCGCCGCTCGCGCGTCAGGGGCGGCGTCGTCGACGGCCTCCGCATCCTCCGCTCCGGCTACCGCGGCACTGGCAGCCCCAAGCGCGTCGTCCAACACCCCGGCGGCAGCTGTGGGCGAGGAGGAGGAGGACATCTCCGGGAGTGCCACAGCCCCGCAGGACGCGGCATCAGCGCCCGCCAACACCACTTCCATTACAAGTGGTCCCGTGCTGACAACTGATGTGATGACCATCCCGTACATTTCGGACGAGCAGGAGCTGCTGCCGCTGCTGGAGTTTTTGCTCATTCTCACGCCGTGCGCGCGACGCGGGCACTCGCACTGCGACTACCGCAACACGACGGGGCCGTACTTCCGCTGGACCTGGGAGGATGACTTTCACAACGAGATGGAGTGCAACGAGGCGCTGTGCCGGCGGCTGGAGCGCACCTACCAGCTGACGCGCCACTTCCGCACCCACGGCCGCTACGCCATGACGCACGGCAAGCAGCGCGTCTTCTACGCGGATTTCTTGAGCAAGATGTACCTGAGTGACCGCAAACAGCGTCACTCCCTGCATCGCCGGCCGCTCCTCGCCGGTTACGTGCACGACTCCCGCAACGCGTTCTTGCACGGCTGCACGTGCTGCGCCGCAGAGCCGGAGCCGCTCTTCACGACGTGGGCCAATCGCAGCATCATGCAGCTCCGCACGGCCGACGCGGCGAGCACCAGCGCCGCAGCAACGAGCCACGCTTCAGACGACGCAGCCGCAGCAGCGACGGCCACAAGCCACCACCGCCGCCATCGCCACAGCAACAGTAACAACGGCAGTCAAGCAGACTACCCTCGCGATGAAGGCAACAGTAGAGGGGATGAAGAGGACAATGCTGTGGGGGCAAATAGTGTTGGTGGGAGTGATGCTACTGTGGGGCAACGTGATCTTGCGCGGTCGTCCTCCGCGCCGTCTCTGCGAGCCGCCGGTGCGAATAGCAGAAGTGTCACCGACCGCGCCACGCAAAGTGGAAGCCCGAACAGCCGCAGTGGACACCCCGCTCTCAATGCGCTGCAGGGCGGCGGCGACGTCGACGCCCGCGCATCGGGGTCAGGCCAGGCCGAGGCTGCCGCTTCCGCAACAGCAGCGTCGGAAACGTCGTCGGAGAGTAGCCGCGGCCGCCACGGCTCGCAGCACCGTCACAGCCAACGCAACCACACGCACAGCCACCACCGTCACCATTCACCAAATCAGCTGCAGCCACAGCGCAGCAGCAGCAGCCAGAGCCATCACACCCGCACCTCTGCCAACCGCTCTCGTCGCCAAGTCGCGTTTCAGGACCGCAGCGCGGGGGGCGGCAACGACAACACCACCCAGGATCCTCACCGTGCGATGGACGCCGACAATGCCGACGGCGCGGACAGGGACGGGGAGGTGGAGGAGGAGGATGAGGACATGCTGAACGACGACTTCGACTCCACGGCGGAAGGCTCGCGGAGTGGGGTGCGGCGTGGCGGTTTTTCTCTCTGCAGCTGCGGTGGCAGCAGCGACAGCGCGACGGCGGCCAACAGGGCGGTGGGCCAGCAGCTGCGGCTGCGCGGTGGAGTCGCCGCGGACGGGGCCAGCACACAAAGTCAGAAGCGCGCGCTCGTCACGGTCACCCTGCTGCCGCTGGAGGCGATGCTGGAGGATCCGATGGAGAAGCTGCAGACCGACCCGGCCACCCGCACGGCGTTTCTTGGGAAAGAGGTGTTGTCCCGCCTCGTCCCGACGATGCTGCCCGCGCTGCTGAGTTTGATGGACAACTGCGTGAATCCGCTCGTGGCACGGCACAGCATGACGCTGCTGCTGCGCTGCCTCTCCTTGTGCGCGGATCTGCGGACGCAGGTGACAGGAGAGCCGATTGAGGTGCCGGTGACGAACACGGGAAGCTCCACGACGGCACCAGGCGCTGCGGCAGCCACCTCCACCACGACGGCGTCTCTTGCGCGCACCTCTGGCAAGGAGAAAGGTAGCAGCAAGCGGTTTCTGTCCTTTCGCAAGTGGATTACTGGCAACAGCAGCGGCGGCGGCACCACTGCCCCTCGCTGGCAGCGCGCGGAGTGGCAGAACACACAGACGGCGCTGCAGTGCTTCGTGCCGGCGCTGCGCGATCTCTTCGTAGGTCTTTACCTGATGGAGGGCATTCATATTGTCGCCGGCCGCCAGGACGTTTTCGCGGCCATGAAGGACGACCTTCTCATGGCAGACGAGCTGGCCCGCATTCACATTGCACCGGAGTTCTGCAGCTTCCAGCTGTCGGTGCCATCGGAGCAGCTGACGACCTCGGCGGATGCGATGGTCTTGTTGATGGGCCTCTTCCCAAGAGCCACACCAGCCAGGGCACTACCACCAGCACCACCAACAGGGACGTCCTCATCGACGTCGAAGACTGCAGGAAAAGGGCCGAAGAAGAGCAGCTTCCGCAAACCTTCACTGCCGCTTGCGCACACCACCCCTGCTCCTGCTGGTTCGTCGACGTCAGCGGGAGCGGTGCAGGAGTTACCGGTGAAGTCCTTCACCTCTTTCGTAAAAACGTCCCGCGAGACGCGCCACAACGAAGCGTCGACGCTCTCCCCGCTCCCGCCGCTGCCTGCTGGCTTTCCAAACGATGTCGGCGCGCTGCTGGAGCTGGAGACGCCTGCCGCGATGGCCACCGCCGAGACGCGCGAGTCTGCGGAAGGAATGAATGCGTCTGGCTTCCATGGAGGAAGGTCCAGCCTGCACGCCTCGCCTTCTCCGCTGCTGGCGTCTGTCACGTCCGCTCTTTACGAGGCGGGCGACGGCGAGCCCGCCCACAGCAGCCTCTCCGCCTCCACCGCAGCCCGCGCCTCCACGTCTGCGCTGGCGGAGAGCAGCATCAAGGCAGGCAAGGTGCCGCGTCCGCCCGTTGCCTCTTCGAGCCCGGAGAATCACGCAAGCAACAGCTCCGACAAGAAGAGGATGAGCAGCAGTACCGGCAGCAACACCGCGCCCCTCGGAAGTAGCGGCGGTGTCGGCGCGGGTGTCTTCACGCTGCACCAGGCAACGCTGCTTCTCAACTACGCTCGTCAGATTATGCACCGCGGCCCGCGCGTGTGTGCGGCGGCGAGGCACATTGAGCAGACGATGCAGCAAACCGAGTTTAAGTCGATGGTGGTGCTTGGGTCATCCGAAGCGGATGCCACCGCCACGAGCACCGCGGCGGCGACAGCGACCGCAACGACGCAGCTGCGCACAAAGGAGCTGACGCTGCGCACTTCACCTGCCGCCTCCTGCCCTTTTCACTTTTCCTTCTCCCACTGCACTGAAAACTTCTTCGAGGCCTCCGCAGCGCTGTATCAGGCGTTGTGGAAGGAGAGCGGTGACCTGCTGATGGAGGCGGCGTGCAGCCCTCCGGCGAGTGCGGCGACGACACCCACAAATGCAGCGAATGCGGCGACAGCGATGATGACGACAACAGGCTACACTGCGGACCCCGCTGCGAGGCTAAACAATCACTGCTTGAGTAACCGCGATGCAGACGGTGGAGGGGAAAGCAGACCAGAAGAGGCGACTGCGGAGTCAAGCACCGACGCACCGGAGCGCGACGGCAACGACGGTCGGCGAGATAGGGCGGACCCCTCACACCCGTCCCCCTTGTCACGCGCCGCCATCGAGGAGGAGGCATCGGCTGGGCATCAGCCAGGAGCCACAACGCCTACTGCTGCAGGTGTGAGCGAAGCACCGTCACCGGCCACTGCCGCCGCCGCTGCCGCTGTTGCTGCCACTGCGGGGACGGAGGGAGACCTGCCCATCGACGTGAAAGTTTCCGTGGTGCCCAAGACGATCAGCCTGAGAGATATTTGGCGTGTGCTGCAGCTGAAGATCAACGACACTGCCAGCCCCTACTACGCACTGCCGCAGCCGCTGCGGATCGTTTTGCTCTTCTACGACTACTGCAAAGAACGGGACATTGAGCTGCGTGCCGTCTTTGTCGAGGTGCCTGACTTTGTCTCCGCAATTGCGGAAGCGCTTTGGTCGTGGTACAACACATCGACGCGGCAACGCGAAGATGCCGAGTTTATCGGGACACGGTTCAGCGCACTGCCCGGCGACGATGAAGCGACGGAGACGTCGAGCACATCCGGCGACGGCGGGCGTCTGCGGCTGAACAGCACGTCCCGTGGCAAGATACTGCAGCTTGTGAGCGAGCTCGGTGCCACCGTGTCACGCGACCTGGGCTTCGCCACCGTCAACCTCGATCCCTCCATCATCGTCAAGCAGCCGTGCAGCTTTGTCAAGCGAGCAAAGCGGATGAAGACGTTTGGTGCGGTGCGGCACCTCGCCTGGCGACCGCTGACGCTCACCTTTGACTCCGTCACCGGGCCTCTCACAAGTACGATGTCGAGCAACAACCGGTCCAAGCCCGGCGAGGGGGAGAGCAAGGCGCAGGAGCGACAGCTGGTGGTGCTTGTGAACGGCGTCGCCTTGCCGGTGGTCAGCGGTGCAACGCTGCGCAAGTCGACCATGTCGGTCCTCCCTAACACGTCGATGGGGACGCTGGCAACGGCGCTGGCGAAGCAGGTGCAGCTGCCCTTGCCCACCACCCCATCACCGCGTACATCGTCGTCGCCGCGGAGACTCGGAGGCCCGTCAGGTGCGACGGTTTCAGCGGCCGGGGGGACGCTCACCTCTGCCGCAACAGCAACTGCAACGACAACAGCAACAGCAGCAGCAGCAGCGGCGGCGCAGCGCTCCCCCGCGGCGGTGGCCCTGCACGCCGTTCAGGAGCGCCAGCCCACACACGAGCTGCTGGCCTCCCCTGTGCTGCTCACCGAGTCATCGCCATGCCTGACCAGCGAGGAATTTTTCGAGGACGCGAACAGCAGCAGCAGCGCCCTCCGCGCCGTCTCGCCGGACCGCATTCTCCTCTTCGTGAACGGCGTGCCGATGCTGTCACCACTGACGACGGTGCTGGACGCGCTGACGGCGTATGCCGTGACGGGGGTGAGCTTGCGGCGGCTGGTCACGACGCCTCCGCAGACGGCCGAATCGGGCGACGCGCACCGCAACCGAGTGCAGCTGACCCTCCCCACCCTGCCCTTCTGGGTCTGCAAGCACGAGGTGAAATTTGTGGTGCTGCAGGACCCCCTACCGACAGAGCTGCTCATTGGCGCCAGCCCAACCAGCCTGTGGGAGACCGGCCGTGGGCGGCGGTGCTGCTGCAGTCACATGGAGCCGCCCTTCTTCTGCAGCCCGCGGCATCTGTACGAAATTGCCCCTGAGCGCAGCGCCATGGCTCTCTACTCGATACTGAGCCAGATCGCTCGCAACGACCTCACGGATGAGGCGAGCGTGCTGGACAGCAGCCAGCGCCGGCTGAGCAGTGCGGTAGTGCACCAACTCTATCAGCACCTCAGCATGTTCATGCTGCCCCCGCTGCTGTACTGTTCGGGGATCGGGGCGGCGCGGCTCGGCACGCCAATTGACGTGATCGCCTCGACGACGCGCGCCGACGCAGCGATGACCTTCCCCACCGCGTCGTGCGCGCTGTGGAGGTTTCCATCCATGTTCGCCATGGACATGCGCGTGTCCATCCTGCGCTTCTTCATCTCCGCCCAGCGCTCGCTGAGCTTTGAGCAGTGTCGGCACATCCTGCAGAGTCATCAGAGTCTGCTGGTGCGCCGCGCCGCCGGTGAGCCGAACTTTGGCGCTGAGGAAGGCCGAAATGTGGGGAGTGTCGTCCACCACAGCACCACCTCGCACAGCCGCAACGCAGGGCAGGCGGAGGGGACGGACCGGCGGCTGGACGTGGTGGGGCTCGAGTGGCTTTCGGAAGAGGTGCTGCGGCGACGACGCGTGACGTTGACGGTGGACCGCCGTCACATCCTGCAGAGCGCAGAGCAGCTCTTCACCCTGGCTACCTGCACGTTTACGCTGGACGTCGCCTTCAAAGGGGAGGCCGGCATCGGCCCCGGGCCAGCGATGGAGTTTTACGAGTTGGTCGTGGAGGAGCTGCTGAAGCCGAAGCACGGCCTCTTCCGCACCGAAGAGATCCCGCAGGAGGAGGGCAACAGCGACAGCGCAGCCCGAAAAGGGAAGACGGGCAGCGGTGGCTTTGGCGCCTCTGCGACTGCATTGCGTGGCCGCCGCTCCTGCAACCCGCTCTACCCCGCGGCCCGCCAAACCGCCCAGTCCCTCCACTACTGGGAGCTGCTGGGTCTGCTGCTGGGCCGGCTCCTGATGATGGGCGAGACCTCCGCCATCTCCTTCCACCCGCTGCTGCTGCGCCGCCTGATCGGCGAGCGGCTACTGACGACGGCAACCGAGCCGGTGCGGAGCTACTTGGAGTTGCTGGACCCGACCCTGTACGCCTCACTGCGGCGGCTGATCAAGATGGCGCCAGCGGAGCTGGAGGCGTGCGAGCTGTACTTCACCATCCCCCTCAGTGAGGCGGACAATTGCGTGGTGGGTCGCGATGTCGAGCTGCCGATGCATGAGGACGGCGCTGCGCGGCGGGTAACGTTTGAGAACCTTGACGAGTACATCGATCGGCTGGAGTCGTACTACCTGCAGTACGTGCCCGACCTCGCGCTGCTGCACCTGCGCCGCGGTCTGCAGTACACGGTGAACCCGACCTACCTCGAGCTCTTCTCTGATGTGGAGCTGAGCCGCCTTTTCGGGTCTGCGCAAGACGCGAAGGTGTGGGAGTCGCGGGAGCAGTTTGCTCGCTGCATCGAGGCCGGACACGGTTACCACAAGCGCAGCGATGTCGTGCAGTACCTCCTCGATGTAGTGCCTCAATGGAGCGCGCAGCTGCAGCACCGCTTTCTCAAGTTTGTCACCGGCTCGAGCTGCGTGCCGTACGGTGGGCTGACGCAGGCGATCAAGGTGGTGCGGCGCGACATCGACCCCGCCACCGCAGCGGACGCAACGACAATGACGAACCAGGTCAGTCACTCTTTTGCCGCAGACGGCGGCGGTGCGGGTGGGCCGAACGGCACAGTGGTGAGTGGGTCGGCGGTGCTGAGCACGACGCACAATAATCACAGTTTTGGGTTAAACACCGCCTACGACCACACGCTACCTACTGTAAGTACGTGTTTCCTGTATTTGAAGCTGCCACAGTACAGCAGCAGGGCAGTGCTCGAAGAGCGGCTGCGCTTTGCCGTTTGCGAGGGCTCCAACTTCTTTGCGCTGACGTAGAGTGGTGTGCCTTGACCTATTCCTCTCGCCCGTGCCCGTCCAACTCTTTTTTTTTTTAATTATTCCTGTTTTACTCGATGAGATTCAGTGATTGCTGCTCTCCTTTCTTCTCTTGCTTCTAATAAGCACATGTTTTTTTCCATTTTGTGACTCTCATCGAATCATCTTCATCCTCAGGCCTCTTTTTTTTTTTCAGTCTAATTTGTTTATAGCCATTCAACTTTTACCGCATGTATCTTATTTTGAAGCTTTTGCTTTTTCACACTTGTCCCACGAATTTTTTTTCCCCAGCATCAACACCTTGCGACTCATTGTACAAGCAAAGCTTTATTTCATTCTGTATTGTGAAAGAGGGAGCACTTTCATGAGTTCATCATCTTTCTTCTATGACTTCATATTACGAATTTGTTGCCCTTTTCTTCATCTCCTCTCCAAGTTTCCAAGTACAGTGAGGCGTAAGCGCGTGTATATCCCTTCTCCTATCCAAGTACTGCGCGTCTTCTTTTTTGTTGGTGGTCGCCAAGTCAACAATTGCGCGCGCATTTGTGTCTATGCGTGTGTGTTTGTGTGTGTATACTGCTGTGGGTGTTGAGTCTTTCTGAGCTCTTCCCCGTTCACTCCGCTTGAATTTAAGTTTTCTYTTCTCTTTTTTTTTWTYGAATGTCGTGCTTGCGACGAATGTGTCTACTTATATCATTTCTTTATCTRAWTTTTTTTTYGTTCTTAACGTCAAACAAACAAACAGGAAAAATAATAGAGAACTCTAGAGAAAGATTGAAAGTCGGAGCGTTGACCTTTTAGGCTCTTGATTCCAGACAAACACACGCACATGACACTAG
>MDUD01001289.1:4748-32270 GCA_002216565.1 Crithidia mellificae | reverse complement strand
CTGCAGTGTCTGCTGCGTCAGCAGCGGCTTCACCGCCTCAAAAGAGTTGGGATCAAGCGACATGGTGCGCTGATGTATATGTACAACAAGCTTTTTTTAGTAAATAGGTTAGGTTACGGTTTCCTCTAAGTGTGTTTCGTTGAAAACGAGGACGAAACGACAGTCCACGAAAGCACAAACAGCAAAAAAACCTTTATGAGAAATAAAATACAGGAATTCGATATCAGTGACAACTGAAGAAAAAAAAAACAGAGTCGACTTAGGACACCAACAGAGTTGTGAATAAAAGAGTGCGTTAAGTAAAAAAGCAAGGAAATAAAAGAAAGCTACAGCAAGCTACTTTGACGAAAATAAACCAATTGGAAAAAAGAAGAAAGGCAAAGAGTTAACAAACGGAGTAGATGAAGTGTGGTTGACTAAAAGAAGGTGGTGAAAAGCACTGTTGTTGAACGGAAACAATTAGAGGGCAACGTGGTAGTTGTTGTTGTGTACGAAGTAAATCAAAACAGGACTAGCAAAGCGAATAAGAAAGAAAGAATGAGAAGGCAGGTCAAGAGACATACACGGCAGGGAAAAAAAGAAGAAGAAGAAGAAAGAGGTGATGGGGAGGACAAAAGAATGTGTGAAATGAGCGAGCAGAACCATTGATAAAAACGTGGAAACCAACGCGGCTGCAATTCGCCTCTCCCACCTGACGTCTCAGATAAACAAAGGAGGTGGCGCAAATGAAAGGACCTTCGTTTAAACTTCCATTGGTTCTAAATGGCAGAAAAGAAGAAGGAGAGAAAAAACTACCAATCTGCAGCCGTTCGCAGCGACATACAAAACGAACAAACTCATACGCTGAGTGCGTGTGTGTCAGCAGCCACACACTACTTCCACTAGGCTTTTGCAGTTAAAAACTGGCTTTGGAGAATCTATCCATAAAGGGTCATTTTTTTTTTTGTGAAGCTCAGGGATCACCTGATGAAGATTGGGAACCAAGACAAACAAGCAAACAAACTCATGCCGTCGCAAAAACAAACAGCGGGGAAGATGCGCCATCTTCCTCTTTCAGGTAATGAGGTGGCAAATGCACGTGCACAGCAGCCCGCCACTCGCACTCGCCATTGTGGCGCCAGGCGCCTACTACGACGACTCCTCGGTGTTGCGGCTGTCGGTCATGCTTTTCGCGCTCAGCGGATCGGCCACGCGCGGCCGCACCAGCATCTTCTTCGGCACGCAGTACGGAAAGACAAGGGCGTTGCAGACTGGGTTGAGCGATTCCTTCCCTTTCAGCGTCGCCTCCCAGCTCTTCGTGCGGCGCAGCCTGCCAATCTTCGCAAGCGCGACTTGTCGCTGACGGTGAGCAGCGAGGCGGTCTTGGAAAAGCGTCACTACCGGCGGCACCGCGAACTCGAACTCGCGCTCATTGAGTGAGCCGTCTGTCTGGATGGCGAGCGTCTTGTGCATGCGCGGAAAGCGGGCCCGCTCAATGGCGAGCTCCTCGCGGTACATGCCACGGTTCTCGATGTGCTGCATCTCGCTCAGGTGACGATCTTTAATAAAGGTGCGCAGGACGTACGGCACCTTGTAGTCCGCGGGGCGGAGCTTCGGGTTCGATGGGATGACGCGGCCGAGTGGACGGAGGCCGGCCGACGGCGGGGCGCTCTTCGTCACCACAGCCCACTTGTTGAGCACCATGGCGTGCGAGAGCGGAGAACACTACGTGTGCGTTTCTCTCTGATCAAACACTAAACAAAACACAGGAAGCATGAAGGGGAGAGAGAAGGGTCAGGTGTGGTATAATATTAGTGAAGGCGACATTAAGCCTAACAGTTTACTCTTTCCAAATGAAAAAACAACCGAGCCCCCGCAAAAACAAGACTCGAGGAGGCGGGCGCTACAACGGCGAAGGGAAACAAAAAGAAAACGCATCCTTTTCTTTTTCCCGCTAGCAAGAACGCACTCAGCTTGCAATGATTCATTGCTTTTAAATATATAGTTTCCAGATGTACTGTGACGCACTGCTGCCTCGAAAAATCTTATATATATATTGCGTTAATTTCGTTAGTTTACAAGAGCTCGCTTGAAGAAAAGAAAAAGATGTGAACAACGAATGAGTGGAATCGGCCACACAACAGACAAAGGTACCGAAGGTACTGCAATGGACAAGGAAGAAAAAAGAAGAAAAGCTGAAAGGGCCGTCAGAGGAACAACAGAAAGAAGAGCAGACACAGGACAAGGTGATTAGCAAGCAAACGCCTTGCTTAAACGGTGGACGCAGACTTTGCGTAACGCGCTAGAGCGTTGCGGTTTAGCTGGTAGAAGAGCAGGTTCTCCGACAACATCCACCGCACGAGAGGCAGAGAGGCAAAGGTCACGTGCTCAGTTGCAGCGGCGGCTTCCATCGCCGCCACCACACTCTGCACATCGTCCCCACACACACGGTCGGCTGCCTCGAAGATGCCACCAGCGGAGCCATCCAACTGCAGCGCCGCAACCGACAGCACGTCAACGTCCGCGGGAGTAATGGAGTCACTTTCACGGCAAAGCGCTTGGCATGCGGCGTCCAGCACGGTCAGAAACGCGAGCCCGAGCGGTGCAGAATTGCCTGCCTGTACGTTCACGTGCGTCGACTCTTGAAGAGGGGTGACCGCGGCCGTGACGACACTACCGGCGCCTGCGCTCAGCAGCACAAGAGGAGACAAGAGTCGCTGACGCTTCTCTGCTGTGCTCACCGACGAAGTTGTCGTCTGTTTTGCTAGCAAGTGCCTCTCTGCCTGTTCCAACGCCTTGCGCAGCGTCAGCCCCACCTCTGACTTCGAAGTGATGACGCACGGCCGATGCCACGTCCTCGCCACGAACTGGACGGCTGCTGCCGCCTCAGGCGTTGTCGTCGCTTCGCCTCGCGAGACGAGGACCGCCGAAAAGCCGGTGCTGCGGGCCGCACTCACCTCGACGAGGTGATGCAGCCAAGCTGGATCGCACGGGCTGACGGCCGTCGATGCGCCGTACGCGGACGACGGCGATGGCGTGGAGAGGCGGGCGGACGACCTCGTCAGCGAGGCGCACTCCTCCATCTCCGACGGCGCCCCAGCAAGCAGCACCGTGACCGTATGATGCGCGCCGGTGTCGGTGAGGTGCAGCGAGGCAAGAAATTTTAGCCGTCCCTCAAGAGGAATGGAGGGGTGCAGCGCCAGCACGACGTCAGCGGGCTGGTCCCGAATCTCACTCGCCAGGTCGGCCACGGACGTGTGGGCAAGGGTAGAGCTCGACACCTCCATGATAAAAGGCATGACTGCGGCGGTGGACGAGGACAAGGGAGCGAGGCCAGCAGCGCTGCGGATGCTGTTGTTGGTGCCGTTGCAGTTGTTCTTGTTGGCATTACCACTGGCCTCGTCTACTGCACTCATCGTGCAGGCAACACGAGCGTAATGACGATGGCACCGCCGCAGTGGAGCCGCGCGCAGCGCACACGCGGTCACATGACAAGCTGCAACGGTGTCTTTCACGTCGGCGTGCAGCACGGCGCTGCCCATCCACGACCACACCTGCGCCGCCGTGACGCACGCCGACAGGGAGGCTTCCAAACTGGGCTCGTCAGCGGTGCGCCGTGCGGGAAGAAGCCCACCGAGACGTGGCTGCGTTTGTTGCATCCACGCAGCCCRCTGCTGCGAGCAAGTTGCATAAAACTCCCTGGCCCACACCATTACCTTCCTCTGAAGCACTGCCGCCATTGAAGCTCCAGCTACGGCATTGTCCTCGCTTGCGTCTGCGGTAACTGCAGCGTTTCTTGCCGTTAGTAACGCAGTCGAGACACTTACCGGCAAGAGGTGAAGGCACAGCATGACGCTGGGTGCGTGAAGGGGGTGCGAAGAGGAGCCTCTCACCGCACACACGCTCTCCACAAGCTTTACGACATCAGGACTGCCGTTGGTACGCATTAACGCCACAAGCTGCTGTGCGCGGCGAACGGTGGCTGGCGCCGGGAAAAGACCGACACAGGTGCCACGGAAGGACAGCTGCACGGCATCTTTGCCCTCTCCGTCTAACCGTGTGTTGGGTCGCGAGACATGTCGCACCTCCTGCGCGTCGCACGCGAGCAGTAGCTCAGCAGCAAAGTCACGCAACACCACAGGGGAGTTGGCCTCTGAAGCGGCAGTCGCTGACGGCGTTACCACCTGCAGTTCGGCGACAAAGTGAAGACGCCCTTCACGCTGCCCAGCCTGCATGCGACGGAACAGCCTCTCTTTCATCCACTGCGCCTGCACTTTTTCTTCCGTTGCGCAGAGCATGTCAGACATGCCGTCGCTGACATCGATAAAGTTCAAGCCAGCACACGCAGGCGCCGTTGTATCCACGCGCAAACGAACCTCGCGTGCATTTGCGGGGGATAATGGTGGCAGAGACTCTGCAAACGTGATGGCTTCCTGCAGCGCCTCCAGCAGCTCAACCAGGCTCACGGCAGCCCGCGAGAGCGTCACCACCACCGCCGCGCCGCGCAGTCGGCACTTCACGAGCGGGGGCAGAGGAGTCGGCGATGGCGCGCGCGGCACGGGAGATGAACCACGGGGCGTAGCGACAAAAAGCGTGCTCTGCTGATCCTGTTTATGTTGCGGAATACCTTGCTTACTTCTTTCAGCATTCACGGAAGCAGCAGGGGGCTGTCGCGGTGCATCAATGGAGGCCAGCGAAGCCGCCTGCTTGCCACTTCTAAGCTCCTCCAATGGTGCGGAAGCAACCGTTGCCCCAACCTTCTGTTCAGCCGCTGTTGTTGCTTTATCGGCAGAAGTTGTCTCACCGCGAGACACAGTCGCATTCGTGCGTACTTCACTTTTGTGAAGAGCTGCAGCATCCGGCGCGGCTGGCGGACTTGGCAGCGGCGGAGGGGGAGGGGCCGCAGTGGAGGTGGTCGGCGCGCCAGCCTGCGCATCCGTGGCCGCCGCGTCCTTCTCTTCCACATCCGTCGATGGAGAGAAGAGAGTGTCCTCCAGCTCCTCCAACGTAAAGGCCACCTCAGAGGCGACGCCGTCTAGCGAGGAACGCAGCTGCTCAGACGTGAGGGCGAAGGGCGGGGCCCACGAGTGCAACGGCGGCACCGCTGCGGCGGCTGCTGTTGCTGTTGCTGCCACAGCTGATGGTCGAGACGCCGAGGTCAGCGGAGGAGCGGCGGCAGTCGCGGCAGCCTTCACAAAGGTCGCCACCTCGCCGTCGAGTTCACGCGCGCGACTCGCCGCGGCGGCGGTTTGCTCCGGCGAGGGCACGGAGAGCGTCGGCGGTGGCGTGGGAGCCGCCGTCGCTGCCGCCACTTTCTCTGAAACCTCCGGCACCGCCAAACCCTCCGACTCCATCATCTGCGCCACTGCCGCTGACGAAGTCGAGGCGGCACGCGGACGGCGCTGCGCCATGCCCGCGTCGGGTGACTGTCCTAGTTGCGACGCCCGCACCGACAGCCGCTGCCGCTGCTGCTCTGCCGCGACCTGCTTCTCCAGGTGGAAAATGTCCTTGAGCAGGCCATCTGCCTCGCTGTTTGCTTTGTTGTTCACGTTGCTGTTGCTGCTGCTGTTGCTCCCTCGGTACCTTTGACGGTGCCGCGTGCGGTGCAGTGACGGCTCGCTTGCGTTGTCGTCGGGTACTGCGGCTGCATCACCGGGAAACGAAGTCAACACGTCGTCATCGCTCGGTGCAACCCGCGAGGCGGAGGATTGCAGCCGAGCTGCTTCGCAGAGGGCAGCAAAGGAAGCACCGCGACTCCGCCTCTGAACGACGAAGCGTTGCGCCAGGCGATTCATGAAAACTTAGAAAAAATTATTTCCTCTGTTTGCGCGTTATTCTCGTTTGCTTGTTATTTGGCGCCGAACCCCAGATTGCTCAAATTAAGCTGTAAATATCAATGCTGTCCTGTTGTGCGTGCGTGTGGTGATGCAGAGATGTTCGACAGGTGGACAACGACTACTGTCAAGGTAGCGCAAGACACAAAAAAAGATTTAAAAAGATGAACAGTATATAAGGAAAGGATAGCGCACTTTACGAACGTTCGCTGATTACATAATAGGCGGTTTTCAGTCTAACGTGCAGACGCTGCATGAAGCGAGGGAAAAACACAAAAAGGTGTTTGAGTTGATTTGCAAGAACATTCATAAAAACAACTTTACAACTCTCACGAAGCCACCAGGTCTGAGTTGCAGACGCGTTACTCGGCAGATCCAAAGCTTGGCTTCGTCTTTTTTACATTCTTTTGCCTTGACAATACAATTTGCCGTTTTGGAGTTAGCTCATTTGCTTGAAAGAAAGGGAACTCATTTCCTGTGGTTGCTCCACGAACACTGGTAATTTGTTCCGCGACCGCACGTCACCTTTCCCATATTCCCGATGCAATTAGAAAAGCTGCTTTTTTTTCTTTTGGCACGGTGCAAAGGGAGGGAGTCTGGCAAAAGTGCCAACCGCCACCTCGTTGAAGTCGGCCACGCCTTTCTCACCGCGTCGTCGCAGTCGCCCGCTGTGGCGCCGATGCCGTGGGGGTCGGCAGAAACCACGACAGCACCGCCTCCTCCGAGGACACGGGGGCAAAAGACTGGCCTCCCTGCATTGCCGCGGACACCGAAGTCACCTTTGCACACGTCAGCACATCGTAGCCAAACTTCTCCACGTTCGCCTTGAAGAGCATCATGTCCGACGTGGCGGCGGCGCGGTCGTCCACGGCAGAGACGGGGATGCGCGAGGTCGCCTCACGCAGCATGACACTCAGCATCCCAATCAGCGGCACAACCACGCCGTCCATGTCCGCCAGCGGCAGCAGCGGCCGCAGCGCTCGCATCAGCCGTGCCACCTCACGCAACATCGCCATCACCCACTCGTTGCCGCCCACGGACCACTGACTCTTCTGCACGCTGACGCTGCCGAGGCTCTCCACCTTGCGGTAGACCAGCGAGCCCATCTTGGAGAAGAACTCGTTGCGGTGTGCCCGGCAGTTCTTCAGCACACGGTTCCAGTCATTCTCGACGAAGAGTTTCGTCTTCTCCGCGGCGCGGCTGCCGTCTGCGGTGCCGTCCGCGCTGGGCTGCGTGGGTGCCGCGGTGGTAGGGTTCGAGATGAGGCCGAGGGCACACGCCACCGCCACGGCGTCGCGCGGCGCGCGGTGCGTACGGGCCGCCTCGACCACCGTGCCGTCGTTCACCGCAGCTGACAGGTGGCGCTGCAGTGCAGGGATGAAGTCGTTAAGAAACGACACACACTGCGACGCCACGCACAGGTGCTGGGTGGTGATGGTGGGGAGCGTTTTCTTCTCCACCGCCCGCGCACCGAGTACCAGGGCAGCTGTCTGACCTTCGTAGGCGTCAATCAGCTCAATCATGCGCGACGCGACGTCGAAGGCGAGGAAGGGGAAAGCCGCAATGAAGGCGTGATACTTGTGTAGCAGGTCCATCAACACGAGGAGCGAGTTCGCGACGAGGCGGCCCTCCTCGAGGCCGTCGTCTTCGTCGCCACCGCCGTTGTCGGTGCGGGTGGTGGCCGTGGTGCTCACGCTGCTGTTGAAAGCGTACGTCGTGGAGGTGTTGGGCGAGGTGGCGGTGGCGCCGGAGGAGGAGCGCGGCAGCCGCACGTACAGCTTCGTGGCGTCCGTGTCCAGCGCGTCCTCCCCGGTGCCTTCCATGTTGCCGGACCGAGAGAGGCTAGCGGCGCCGCGTTGATGGGTGTAGGTGGTGGTCGCCCCGCTGAGCCCGCCGTTGGTGTTGCCGTTGCTGCTGTAGTTGCCACTGCCGTTCTCGCCTGCCGTGAGGACCGTCACGGCACGCAGGCGAAACCTCTCCAGCGCTTTCGTGTTCAGCGTGCACATCTCCTCCACCTCCCGCTGGATGGCCGCATCAACGGTGTCCTTCGCCACCCACGTCTCGCCCTCCGTCACCATGGTCACCTTCTCTCGGTTAATCTTGTGCTGTCGGCGGAAGAAGTGCTTCGCCAGGCGCTGAATGGTGATGCCGATCACCTTGGTGGGGCGGTACACGGTGAAGCCGATCGGCTCGCTTGTCCGCGGTGCACCGTTGCCACCACCACCACCGTTAATGTTGCTGACACCGTGGACGTCGCCCTCCTTTTCGGTACTTCGCGCCAACGACTCACGCCGCGACGGCGCCCTCGCCGCACTGAAAGAAGCAGAGGCACTTCTGCTGTGACCCGGACCGCCCGTGCCACCGCCCAGTAACGAGGCGAGTCGGCCCGCCACCTCATTCGTCACGCGCAGCGGAAACTGGGTGCTGATGCGCACCAGCTGCTCCAGCTCCGCAGTCGTGGAAAGCTGCTCTCCGCCTGCGTACACCTCGAGCAGGGCGGCGACGCTAGCCTCCGCCTCACCCCCCACCCTCGCCAGCAAGTCCCGCGTCGCCTGCTCCACCAGCGCCTCCTGGTTGTCGTACATGGCCAGGGCTCGGCGCAGCCCACCGGTAATGAAGAAGCCCCAGTTCTGCGACACCTGCGTCACGAAGTCAACGAGGGCGTCCACGAACTGCTGCAGCAGCTGGGCGTACATGGGGTAGCGCAAATTTTTCGCAAACCCGCACAGCTGCTGCCGTGCATCAGGCAGGGCAAACGCTACTGCGTTGCTCGCCACCACCGCCAGCAGCTCATTTGCGTTCTTGTCATCCAGCGTGCCGGTGTTCATGAGCAGACTGACAAAGGCTTCCTGCGCCGCCACCTGCAGCGCCTCGACCACCCGGGCGTGGTAAAGTTGATTGGCGGCGTTTAGGATGCCGAGGCGAGTGGCGCTGAGGCAGATGGTACCCACACGCTCGCCGGCATCGCCGTCGCTCAGATCGCTCAGCAGGGCCTTGGCGTACTCATCCAACACCACTTTCTCCAACGCCTTGCGTGCCGCCTTCACCCGTGCCGGCACCGCCGCCAGACAACGTAGTCGCGACAGTGTCGCCCACGAGATGCTGTGCTCGCTGTCATCGGCGTTTTTGCCGGCAGCCTCGAGGTCGACGAGTGCGCTGGTGGTGGTCAGCACCTCACCCATGTCGCGCTCTGGCAGCGCAGCCCAGTTCTCCACGTCGGCGAGGCGGCGCAGGACGCGCTGGGCGGTCAGCGCCGTCAGCTGCAGCTGCCCAAAGTTCTGTCGACGGCGGTAGAGCTGGCCGATGCGCAGGTACTCGGACACAAAGTGCTCGCCAGCCCGCATGCCGCCCTCCCGCGCAATCTGCGCGTCCTCCAGCACGCTGCGGGCATCCCCGCAGAGGGAGCCAAATTGCTGCGAGGTGGCGAAGAAGTCCTCAGAGCGGTGCTTGACGTGCTGCAGGAGGCACTTCTCCACCGCTGACTCCCACGCCCGCAGCTCCTTGTTGCGGCTCTCCAGGTACTCGAAGTCGTCGGTGAAGGTGGTGTTGTCCACGATGCAGCTCAGCGGCAGCACGGCCGGCGCCGCGGTGTCCGTGGTGGGGGCGGGGGTAGCAGCAGACGCACCGCGTGCCCCTGCAGACAATGGCAGATTGGCAGATGAAGCAGCCTCACGTGCTCTCGTTTGTGCTGTGCCGGCTGCAGTGGCGGTGACGCCAACACCACCCGCACGTTTTGGCAGTGCGGAGGAGGGAGAGGATGCGGGAGTGGCAGCGGCGGGCAGATTTGTGAGAGGCGATGGCGGTGCGGACGGCCTGGACTCGCCGACCATTTCCGACATCAGCAGCATCTCCTCCGAGGGGTCGTAGTCCTTGGCGAAGAAGACGTCCGGCACGCCGTGCGGCCATGGCCCGCTGTCGGTCACCGACACACCCGCACTGCGGCTGCCGTTGAAGAAATCTGCGGTGCCCTCCTCCCGCCACTCCTCGGCGTTGTTCGCCACGCCTTCTCGTCGATTCGCCTGGTAGGCATCCGAGATGAGCCGCACGTAGGCGCTGAAGTCGTGATTTGGCGGGTACTCGGCCAGCAGCGCTGTCGACGACTCCGGCCCGACCTGCCGCTCGCGGAATGTCCGCATCATGTCCTCGAGATTGCCGACACGGCCGTTGAAGTCGAAGGCCTCGTACAGCTTTCCGCCTAGCCAGGTGCTCCAGTCCACATTTGTAGTCGGCTCGCCGGGGTCGTTCAGGATGGAGATGAAGCTCTGGCCCACGGACTGCTGGAGGTGGGTGAAGTGGGCCTGCGAGACCGGGTCGAGCGCAGAGAAGGGCGAGCCGTCCACCCCGAAGGAAGAGACGATGCCGTTGCGCTGCTGCTGCTGCTTCGCAATCTCGTCCGCCGCGCAGTCCTCCTGGAGTTGGGCAAAGAGCTCGTTGGGCACGCGGAGCTTCTGCGCCGGCGTCGCGGTGTGGTCAGAGCTGCTGGTGGGGACGCCAGGAGACGCCGCAGCCCCTGCGGAGGTAGCGGATAAGGCGCCTTCGTAGAGCCAGTTGCGCAGCTGCGCCCGCAAAGTGGCGGAGGAGACGCCGTTCTTGATAGACTCCTCGATTACCAGCGCAGGCAGCCCCACGGCGTGGGCAATGCGGACGCGACTGAGGCCGTTGAAGACGATAAGGTGTGCGCAGATGCTGGCGGCGGCGTCGTGGCCGCCGCGCACCGCGACGGTTGGGCTGCCGGGGTTGAGCTGCGTGGAGGACGTCAGGTTGCTTCTGCGCTCCATGACTCTCAACTTACAACTAAGCACACAAAGGAGTGTATTAAAATATGTTACAACGAAGTAATGTAGACTAAATGGTGGTTTATCGAAACAAAAAGAAAATTAGAACTAGGATGTGTGTTGCAAGGCGCAGGATAGAAGAGAAAAAATATATACGCAGTGGAAGTATGTAAAAAAGGAAAGGCTGAAACAAGTGTGAATGTAAGGCCCTGATTTCTCACTTCGTTCAATTCTTCGGCATACCAATGACCAACTGAGAGCAAGTAGCAGATAATCGCTGAATTAAGAAATCGAATACACTCTACAAAGTATACGCCTAGAGAAACTGGTACAGTGGCAAAAACAATATTTCCTTTTTCTTTTTGCGTGCGCGCCTGTATGCGTAGGTCAAGCTGTCAGCAGAAGAAAAAAAAACACAACGAACACTTTTTGGTTCGCTTTCCTACCTCGCCCAGTTAATGGAAATGCAGCACGCGAGCAGAAGGTGTTGGGCAGAGATGATGGAAGACACAGTGATGTGAAGGAGGAGAAAGCACTTGACCGTCAAGTTCATGAAAGGCGATAGTTGGCTTTTGAGTGTATGGCCAAAAGTCGCGTTCAAGCTTATTTTTTTCAGGGATGAAAGCATCGTCACTTCAAGTGCCTTGGCGTTCTAGATCGCGGCAACTCTACTTTGAGTAAGCGCGATGCTTTTGCTATTATTGAGATTGCCTTTTTTTTGTTATTGTTGTTGCTGTTGTTGTTTTTAGCTGGTTCTATCAGGGTTGTCTATTCTAAAGCAAAAAGGGGAAAAGAAAAGTATACTCGACGAAAAGTTGCGTAAGACCTAGTGAGTGTACCACTTCCTCACTGGCATCTAATAGAAAAAACGGAAGATAATAATGGTAAATAGGAGCGTAGCAAGAGCAGGCCGCACGCACGAAGTGTTTTCAGTCAGCTGCAGCTAAACCGGAATAGAAAAGGAAACGGCTCAACAAATGACGCAAAACGTAAGAGGGCGACAAAACGGAGGCAAAGACACACACGTCTTACATCAACAAGATTACGACTTGGGCTCGCCTAACAAACTTGACGCGGCAGAGGCCGAGTAGCGCGGCGCCGTCGCCTCGATCTGCGGTGGCGGTGCGTAGGGCGGCCCGCGAAGGCTGAAGTCATGCGGCAGCCGCGCCTCAGGCGGCGACTGGGTCTTCTCCACCGTCCCTCCCACCACCATAGGTGGGGTGGAAGAGAATGTGTCGTCGTCGTCGTCCTCCTCCATCAGCTCCGCCCCAGATAAGGTGTGCGCGTCTTCTGGGGTAGACGGCACCGAGAGCACGCCCTCAGCAGAGGGCGTCACAGGCGCGTCTCGTCGATCGCTCTCGTTGTGACCACCACCACCACCACCGTTGCTGTTGTTGCTGTTCGCAGCAGCGTCGTGGTCGCCCGCGTTTGCGGCGCGCGGTGGCGACGGGGGCGGCGGGACGAAAACGCGCGGAGGCAGCGGTACGGCGGCGCGTGGAAGCGAGGGGACGGAAGCCGGTGGCGGCGATGGGACGGCGGCGGCAGGCGGAGGCGGCACCGCTGCGGAGGGCGGCGCCGGCACTTTCACCATCGGCGGCAACGGCACCGAGGCAGCAGCAGCAGCAGACGCTGTAATTGGCGGTGGCGCGCTGCTGGGCTGCGCCTCCGACCTCTCTGCGGCAGCAGGGGCCTCTGCGGGTGGCTCCGGCGTCGCCTTCATCGCGCTGACGTCCTCCATCGCAAAGGAGGAGAGCGTGCCCTCTTGGGGGGATGCGCGTGGGATGGGGCTTGGGCTCACGCTGGCGCTGTCGGCCTTGCTGGAGGGCGAGGACAGCACCGGCTGAAGAAGGTCGACGACCGACCCCCCACCATTACCGCCACTACCATTGTCACCGACAGTCGGTGAGGTGCGTGATGCACCCGCGCCTCCCTCTCCCCTGCCCTTGTTTTGTTCCTCTTGCGCTGGTCCGTCCGCCGACAGCCCGGCGAGCTCACGCGCAGACCCGGTCGACGCGACAAGGTTTTCTGAGGCAGCGGCGGCGAGCAGGGGGGCCGCCGGCACGCTCTGCGCCACCATCGGCGAGGACGGCGACGGCGAGATCACCTGCGGCGCGTCGTCGTCGTTGGCGTTCGTGTTGCTGCCCGCGGTGAGTACCGCACTGCTCTGCCGCCGCGACTCCGGCATCAGCGGCGGCGATGGCGTCTTCCGCAGGCCGGCCGCACCGGTGCCGAGAGAAGCCCGACTGCCGCCCAGACTCGAGGCGTTGCTGGGGAACATCTGCAATCCGGCAGCGCCGCCTGCGGCCCCCGCGCCAGCCGGCAGCGTCGCCGGGGAAGTCTGCTGCGAGAGCACGATGTTGTTCTGCATGTCCTCCAGGCGATGCCGCTCCGCGAGGGGGCCGACAAAGTCGAAGGAGGCGTTGCCGGAGAATTGGTGCGTGAGGTCGAAGCTGCTGTGGTCGGCGCTCTGCAGACGCGGGGAAGCCCCGCCGCGTGGGGGGCCACCGCCGTCCACCGCCCCCGCCGCCCCGCCAGCCCCGTCCTCCAGCGTCAGCGTTGGCAGCAGGTGCGCGCTGTTCGTCCGCGGCGGGTAGAGGCTCGACGTCATGAGAGGCGTGATGGCAGGCGGAGAGGGAATCGGGGCGGCTTTGGTGGAAATTGCCCCGGGTGAGTTGGTGAGAGAAGCGTGCGGCGACGCGGCGGTGGCGGCGGTGCCGGGGTGCGGAGGCGTGTGCACCGTCGTGCGCGCCAGCGGGTGGCTGCCGGGGGCGGACGGCGACGGCGTATTGTGCGAGGCGGGTGCCGGCGACAGCTGCGTAGGCGCAGCAGCAGCACCTGCACCTGCACCAGCGGCGGCAAAGGCAGCAGCCGCCGTGAGCAGCGACGCCGCCAGCTGCGTGGGCCGCGCCACCATTGGTGAGTCCGAGATGGGGAGGGGCGGCAGCGGCTCGAGGCTCTCGTTAACGGCTGACTGCGAGCCCGAATGAATTGTGCTGGCGCTCGACTGCGATGCAACGGGAGCGGAGCCTGCGGCAGTTTCATCCGTCTTTACTCCCGCTGCAGCCGCCCCGGTTTGCTCCGTCTTCTTTTCCTCTGCATTGTTGTCAGCGGACTTGACTTCAGACGTTGTCTTCTGTTCCTCCTTTGCCGCTGTTGCTGTTGTTGTGGTGGTGGTGGTGGTTGCGGCTGCTGTTACGGGTGCCGCAGACTCTGGTGCAGCAGCGGTGGAGCCGCCCTCTGCGTCTGAGCTCGAGGCGGAGTACGAAGTGGTGGTGGACGACGACGACGATGCCGATGCAGAGTCCGACGTCGCTGCGTCGTCGCTCTCCCCCTCCGTCACCGTCGGCTGCGACGTCGCGGTGGCGGTCTGCTGCGGGCTCGTGTTGGGGGAGTGCACCACGGCACGCAGGTCGCGATCAAACGAGAGCCCACTCAGCGCAGTGCGGTTGATGAGGATGGAGACGGGGTGGACGAGGGCGATGGGCGGGGCGGGGAAGTCGAAGACGCGTCCGCGGCGGCTGGATGAGGCGGCCGCGCTGTCGCTGCCTCCCGACGGCCCCACCGACGTCTCACGCGGTTTGGGGAAGCCAAAGCCAACTCGCATCACACCAGGCTGATGCGGCGGCGTGGCAGAGTCACTGGAGGAGTCCGACGCGGACCCCTCCACTTTCTCGATGGTCTCGTCCAGCCCGTACCCGTCGTCCTCCGTGGTGCTGCTGCTGGCGCTGCTGTTGCTGCGGCTGTGCTGGTGAGACGAGGAGTTTTCGTGCTCCGTCTTCTCAAGCGCCACGGCGACGTCGCCGCCGTCCTCCTCTTGTTTTTTGTGTTCGTCCTCGTCCTCCTCGCTTGGGGCGACCTCTTCTTGATGCACCAAAACGGATCCGCTGGTGATGTTGTCAGAGCCGCTCACATTCGCAGCGGCGTGCTGCGGTGCAGCAGGGCGAGACGTCACAGGTGCAGGGACAGCAGAAGCACTAAAACTGCTGCTGCTGTTCATTGTTGCCGCTGCCGCCGTGGCTGCGGGCGCAATCGCACCTGTCGAGACCTCCCTCGACGACGCGTTGCTGGTCGCACCAGCGCTCACAGCAGTCTTCTTTGGCGGTGCCGTCAAACTCTCACTTTCGCTGATGTCGCCGTCCCCCACCTCGCTGTCGTCGGTGATGGAGGTCGTCCCTGAGGCGGAGGTGGACAAGTCGGAAGTCGGCGTCAGGGAGGATTCCGTCGAGTCATCGGCGCCGCCGTGCGCGGAGGTGGTTTGTGGCGCTGTGGGTCGAGTCGCCGGCGTGACGGCAGCCGCAGCCCCACCCTTCGCCCCCGCGGCGAGTGAGGAAGCTTCGCGGCTGCACACGACTGCGTCGACAGATTCTGCGTGCGCAGAAGGCTCCGCGGCCAACAGCTCGGACGTGCTCTCGAATGAATCCGTCACGGCCGCACCGCCACCGACAGCAGTCGTGGTGAGGTCATCTCCTGGAGTGGTGCGCGGGGCGGGGCCGTGCCGCGGTCCGTCACGCGACGGCGGCCGCGAGGAGAGCGATAAGCTGTGCGGTGGACTGCGCGACGCGATACTCGCCGGCGGCTGCAACGCCTTCAGCACCGTCCCCGTCCCACTGCTGTTTGCCACGCTAAACGCGCTGCCTTGCGGTCCGGCGGCACTGGGGTGGGTGCTCTGACCATCGTCGACGCCGCCGCCGTGCGCCACCGACTCCAGCAGCCGCTCTGTCAGGTCCGCCTCCCGCTCGTTGGCGTTTTCGGCGAGTTGGGCCTCGTAGGCCTCACGCTGCGCCTCCAGCTGTCTTTCCAGCGATGCAACTTGCTTCCGCAACTGTGCGATGGTGTGCGCCTGCTGCGCCTCGCGGTCGCGGGCCATGGCGTGAGCCTCGCTGAGCTGCTCACGGTACGTCGCCTCCACCGCCCGCACGGCCTGCTGCTGCCGCGCCTTCATCTCGTCCCGCAGCGCCGCCTGCTGTTGCTGACTCTGCCGCAGCAACTCCACAAGGTGGTCGCGCTCGTCGATGACGGCGCGCAGCGTGGCGGGCGACTCGAGGGTGTCGAAGAGCTGACGGAAGGCCTCCACCTCCCGATCGGAGTCGAGGAGCTGCGCCTGTGTCGTGTCAAGCTGCTGCTGCACGCGGGCCAGTTCCTGCGGCAGCCGCTGCAGCCCCCGCCACTCCGTCTGCATCGCACTGTAGCGGTGCGTCAGGTCCTCCAGCTGCCGCGTCGTGGCAATTAACTGCGCATCCGCTTTTTGGTACTGTTGCGTGAGCAGACGCAGCCGCTCCCGCAACTCGCCAATCAACTCCTCTTTTTGGCGCAAGAAAAGCTCGTCAGTGGCCGTGGGGAGGAGAACGCTCGTGGGGTCACGGGACGCAGGCCAGCGCTTCGCCACGGGGCCTACGCCCCCCAACCGCGCAGCGTCCTCCGCGTTGCCGTCGTCGTTCTCGAAGCTTTCGTCGTTTGCCCTTCCGCCAGCCTCTGGAAGTATTTGTGCCGCGGCGCCACTCACCGTTACGTCGTTGGCGTGACGTGCGCTTGCCGAGTCCGTTTGTGGCGACGTCTGGCTGCGCTGCGGTTGCGGTTGTTGACGCCGGTAGCGCTTCAGCTGCCCTTGTGTGATCTCCAACTCCTTCAGCAGCGCGCGGACCTTGTGGCCCCGCGCGTCGCATCGAAGCTGCTCCACCTCCGCGGTGAGCGCCTGCTGCTGCTTCTCCAAAAAGTACGCCCGTCGCTGCCAGTACTCCTTCGGCCTCGGCTCCGCATCCTCGGCCCCTTTTGCCGTTGCGGCGGCTTTTTCTTTCTTTTCCGTTGTGGGCATCTCCGTCTCTGCTGCCGCGGCCCTTCCATCGTCATCGCACCCGTCGTCTGCGTCGTCGCCGCTAGCCACGCCGTGCAAGGTGCGCACCAGCACCTGAGCGTGGCGCAGCTGCCGCTGCAGGCTCCGCGCCTCCTCCTTTCGATCGAGCAGCTCTCGCTGCATCGACAGCCACGCGTTCTCGCTGCGTGGCCCACCACAGGTGTCACTTGCTGAAAGTGCGTGTGTCACAGGGCCGGCCACGGGCCCGGCGGACGGCGACCGACGTGCCGCACGCACCTTACGTCGCAGCTGCTGGGAGAGTCTCGCGTGGGCAGTTGAGCTCGCGACAGCCTCCTGCCGCGGCACTGATAACGGATCAAACGCAAGCGTTGCTGCATTCGGCTGAACAGTTTGGGAGGGGGATGGAGAGGCAGCACCAGCCACGCCGCTACTGCCGTGACTCCCTGTGTAGAAGTGCTGGGCTGCTTTTCCTCGCCGTGTGCGCGGCAGCAGCACGGCCACAGTGGTGGTGTGTGCTGTTGCTGTTCTTGACGAGGGCGTTGGTCGGCGCGGGACAAAGCCGTTGTGACCCGCAGGACTAGGGGAAAGGTGATGTGTGCTGTGACGGCTCAGGCCATAGTGTGGTTGTGCGTGTTGTTGCTGTTGCTGGTGTTGTCCAGCAGCGGCTGACGAAGGGCGAGCAGCACCGTCTGCACTGCCCTGTACACCCGCACCAGCACCACCGCTGAGGTAGATATGCTTAAACTCTGCTGTGTTGAGGAAGCGACTGCCAGGGAGGTACTCAGTCGCCTCCTCGGCTGCCGTGAGCGGTGAGCGTGCGTAGGGCGTGCCGGACATATATTGTGTGGGTGTGTGGGTGTGGGTGTGTGTTTCTAAAATCAAAGACCGCCGCTTCTAGTGTATGATGACAATAATCAATTGTTGTAATCTATGTTCAGTTGTGGTTCTTTGTGTGTGGTTTTAAAATTGGTTTCTGGAGAGGGAGGGTCCCTCTGCTGGTACTTGCCTTACTTAAGTGGGCGTGCGTGCTTCACGCGTTTGTCAGCCCGAAGACTAAGCAAGGAAAGCAGCTCACGATGTAGTTGCTCGTTCTTCATTATATGTACAAACAAAACACCGAAAAGGGAGAAATCAAAAATTAAGACGAGCGATGAGAATAGGTGTGTGACAAGTGCCATGCTTGCTTAGTAATAATAATTATTTATTTGCTTATTCTTTTTCTTCTGGCAAGAGCACTACGCACACATAACGTACCAACGCCGGAAAAAGCCGTGAGCTTCTAACTCTTTGCTCTTTAGTTATTCGAATTGAAGATCAAAGAAGCTTGTCGATTGTTGGCTGTGTGCTTGTGTAATATAGAGGAGCGCTTGTCAGCTGCCTTACTTCTCCGCTTTTTGTTTTTTAGGGGATGCCACGTAAAATATGATTTTTTTCAGTTTTTAAATTCGTAGAGCGGAAGCGCAGGTAACGCTGTAAAAGAGCGCGGATAAAGCGCAAAAAAAAAAACTTAAAACTATGCAAACATCAATTATAATGTACAACGCACAAACCTTGCAAAGGTAAAAAAAAAAACGAAAGTGCACAGCAAACAAAAACTCTCACGAACCATCGGTCAAATCGGATAATGGACAGCCTACAAAAGCAAGCTGTTCTCGCTGCAAAAATTATTTCTTGACCTGCTTCACAACCCAGCTGATGCCTTCGTCAAGGCCTTCGCCGGTTTTCGCTGAGCACGCCTGGATGTGCCACCGTCGGTCACGCAGGTCCGTCAAGTTCAGCGCCATGGTGACCTCCTCGGCTGACATTGCGCCAATGAGGTCTTGCTTGTTCGCAAAGATCAGCATTGGCACACCAGCCACCTTCTCTTCCTCCAAGAGGTGCTCCAGCTCTCGCCGTGCTTCCAGGATGCGGCGTGGGTCGGCAGCGTCTACCACGCAGATGATAACGTCCGCCTCCTTGAAGTACTGTCGCCAGTAGTAGCGGGAGGCGCGCTGACCGCCGGTGTCCCAGACATCCAACTTCACACCACCCGCAATGAGCTTCTTTATCTTGAAGCCCTGCGTGCTCGTGACGTGGGTGATGTCATCATCGCTCAGCTGCCGCAGAATGCTTGTTTTGCCGGCGTTATCGAGGCCAAGAAAGACAATGCTGGCGTGCCTGCTCAGTGGGCGAATACGCATAAAAAAGTCTATAATGCCCATGGAGACGACCAGTAAAGCACATATACAGGAAAAAAGTTTACGAAAAAGATTGCCACGTTGTCACACACAGGGCTCTGTCAACACTGCAGGTCTGGCCTTCTCACCAAAGGCAAAAAAAAAAGCCGGCAACAAGTGCTTGACACGGTCGTTGAGAAAGAAGTGTCCGCAGCTCTCAGCCTTGATTTCGATGCTTATTTGACTTCTTGACTCAACAGAGAAGTCTGGAGGAAAAAAAAATGAAAGCAGAAACAGATGAATGAAAGAGGCAGAGAATAGAGAAGGTCTGAGTTTTTTGCAAAGCAGTCAGCTTTGTAGCTACACATTTCAAGGAAGCTCTTCAGCGAATAAGAAGTGCGTGCAAAAGGTGCGCTTGCAGCGTTCTTTAAACGCTCATTGTTGTTCTTTGTTGGTTTCTGGAGTGAGCAGACACCCAAATTTGAGAACAATTAACATTTTTTTTTTGTTGGTTGAGCCCATTGAAATCACATTTGAAAAACAAAATCTCGTAATGGTTCTTGATGTGTTGAGTACCGCTAAGTCAGTCCAAACCAGAAGAACAAGAGTAGCTTTAAGATGACTTGACAGTGTGAGAAAAAGAATTTAGATGACGCTTTGGTGTGTCGCTTCACGACATACAATCCGCAGCACCATCACGAAAGACTAAGTGTCCGATCCACACAAAAGAAAAAAAGCAAATTGCTCGAAGTTCTGATGCATGCAATGTGGCACCGCCCTTTCTCTCATGTGATGACCAGCTCAAAGCTGCCATCATCCTCCATGTTTTCCTCTGACTGGCCTTCGGACGCGTGCTGCTGCGAGTCATTCGCGCTGCGGTGTTCACGATGCTTCCGGTGCCGACCATGCTCGCGACGCTCAGACGCGCGATCTCGCGAATGCCGATGGTGCTTTGACGAGGACGTCGACTTCTTTTTCTTCTCTTTCACAGCGTCCTCATTCACACTCTCGCCGACGCCGTGCTCCTCCTGTGCCCTGTCGTCACGAGTCGTGCGTCTGCTGTGCCTCACCCGCGTGCCATCATCATTCGCCTCTGTAGTGCTCGGCGCCGCGAGTAGTGGTGGTGGTGATGGTGCGGCGGCGGCAGGAGCAGACAGCGCGGCCGTCATTTCAGCTAATATGGTTGACACCTCTGCCTGCAGAGCGGGCGAGGCCGCGCTGTGCGTCGCGGTGGCAGCCGCGGTCGGTGGCACCGTTTTTAGCTTGCGCACCACACGCTGTGTCCACAGAGGACGTGCACGGAGGCCGCTCTCCGGGCTGCCATCTGCCGCCGCCACCGCCGTATCCATCGACTCCGTGCGAGATGTCGCTTGACCAGACGGCGAACGCTGGCGTGGAGAGATCATCAAGACTTCCTCCTTTGATGCATCAGGTTGCGGCATCGATGCTTCCGCTCTTAGCGACGGTGACTTGGGCTCCGCATCGCCGGAATTCGATGGAAGTGGGGGTGCATCTGGAGGGCTGGTGCTGCGTTCTTGGAAGAAGTCGTCGGTGGGTGCGTCAGCGTCGTGAATAATTGTGGTCGTCAGTACCCGCATGACCTCCTCTTCTGGAGCACGCAAGTGCGCTGTAGACGGTGGTCCTGGTCCGACTGTTGCCGGCGGTGGAAAACCCGTCGATTCTTTACCCGTACCTTCCACCGCGTGAAAGTGTCCTTCCTGTGCATGCTCTGCACTACCTGACAGCGCCTGTGCGCTGACCGCTTCCGGTGTTGTGGCTTGACCCACACCCTCGCGCAGCTCAGTTGCTGGCGGTGCATGAAAAGGCGCCGCCTGCGCGTCTGCTGTGGGTTGTTTTTTGTCTATCACCGGAGCAGGCAACCGCGGAGAAGGGGCTTGCAGTACAGCACCTGCCTTAAAGTTTGTGCGTGAAAGGCTGGCCTGCACAGCAGAAGAGGTCGAGGACGACGAGGAGCGCGAGGCGGCGCTGCTGCTGCTGCTGCTGCCGCCGAGAAAAAGCTTCATCGCTTCTGCTTCGCTCAATGCATGGCCTGGTGCCGCTCCACGAGTGCTCGGGTTGGCCAGCAGAAGTTGACCGCGAGGCCCTGGCGTGGTGGAGGCGGTGACCGCTGCAGAGGACGAGGAAGGCGTTTGACGGTGCTCCATGCGCAGCGCAGTCGTGGATGCCGCGGCCGCTGCGGACGCCGCTGCGCTCGCCACGCTGCTGCCAGTCGGCTGGGACGGCAGCGGCGATGACGACAACGTCAACGGCTGTGGAGCTGCGGGCGGCATCTGGCCGCTGCCCCCTGCGCCAACCCCGCGACTCGCATTTGGCAAAGCGGAGGAGAGAGCTGGTGACGCGTTGTTGTTGTTGTTGTTGTTGTTCGCCCCTTCCCCTTCGTGCGGCGGCGGCGCTCCGCTCCTGTCAGCTGTCCCGTGCAGACCTGACGGCGGCGTCACCACGTCGTCGCGGATAATTACCGCCTGCTGCCGCGCCGCGAGCTCGAAAAGCCGCACCACCCGCACCTCCTCCACCGCAATGCGCAGCAGCGTGCTGGCGACGTGGAGAGCACGCAGCACGCCCATCACACCCGCGCCAGACCGCGCACTCAGCACGGCTGTCATGGGCCGCACGGAGAAGTTCTCGGGAGCCTGGCGGCCCTCCAGCATGCGGTGCACGACGTTGGTGGTCGCCCGTCGCACCCGACCACACCACGCCTGCACCTCCGCCAAGGAGACGACGCCGCCCGATACTGGGGGCGGTGCGACGTCCATTACATCTGCGAAGTTGAGGGCGTAAAGCACGCAGCACGTCGGTGGGACGTGCAGCGTCTCCTGCCTCGCGTAGTCCCACGAGGCGCGCTGACGTGGGTCGATCAGGAAGATGGTGAGGTGTGCCCCGGCGTACACGTCGAGGAGCCGGGCATCCGCCGCCACTCGCAGCGCCTCCTGCAGCTGCGCCGACGGGATGTGCCGTGTCGCCTTTGCCGTCGTGTTCGGCGAGGACGACGAAGCCGAGCGCTGCCGGCCCTCCTCCACCACCTCCCACAAATCCACCTTGACGCCCTCCGCCGGGGCGGTCTCCTCCCCCTGCAGCCGCATCGTCGACGCCACAATCTCCGTGGACGGGGTGTACGTGAGGGGAAGGGGGTGGCCTGTGAGGCGGGCCAGCAGGGTGCTCTTGCCGGTGCCTTTTGTGCCGCGCAGGATGACCTTCATGTTGTAGCGAGTGCCCTTCTTCATCTCCTCCCGTACCTGCGGAGACAGCGGCCAGACACCACTGCCAAGCTGCTGAGCAGAGGCCCCACCGGTGCTGCCATGACGCGCAGGCGCGGTGGGGGCAGACCCAGCTGCGGTCGAAGGCGTGGATGGGCCCCACAGTGACTGCACGTAGCCCATAAAGGACATGTTTGGTGGCTACAACTAAGTGAGTCCTTTATTATTATTTTTTTCCGGTTTATTGCTGCCGCGTGTATGTGTACGTGTTTTTTTTATCTCCAAAATAGTAGCGTATTACCTGTAATGATATACCAATATTCCGCCCACCTTTCTCCTTCCAAAAAACATTTGAAAAAGAAGAAAAAGAAAATGCTGAACGCGAGGCGCGATCGTGCACCGTCTATGAAGGTGCGCCAAGAGAAGGTATGAGAGAAGCGTTGCTCAGGCTCACGTAGAAGCCTCACGAATTCAGGGCTGCCTCTATTCAACGTTTCTGACTTAAAAAGAGAGAAAAATAAGTTTTAAAGCCTGAGCGAGAAGTGGTTAGATGATTGCATGGAAGGAATAGTGAATTTAGAAGCTTGTATTATGTTTTATCATTTTCGCTATTTGTACCTCTCAACAAAAGTCTCGGCTGTCAATTCCTCTTTCTTTTCGTTCGGCTCAAACACACGGGATACCACAAAGCGTCACCTATCATACGTACACATACGTTTATTCATCCACACCTGTAACAATGCCTACTACTGCAATTGTTTATACCCCAAAGGCGGGTTCACAAATCACTTTACTTTAAACTGAGCGGAAGGTGACTGGGGAAGCGATGTGCAAAAATTTGCAATTACACCGTAAGGCGAGGCTCTACGTGGCGTTCAAAAATCCGAACGGTGCTACCTACGCTTTCGACACAGACGCATACATGATAAATGGCACCGTCACCCTTGACTCTCCGGATGGCAACACTATCTCGTTCGCAGACGCCCGCTTGAGCGTTTGTGACTTTCAAGGTCCCGGCGACAGAGATTTTTTTTTAAAACACTTCCTGTCNAAAAAAAAAAACCAGAAAGTTTGAGACGTCTATGCAGGAGCAGCAAAGCACATTGATTTAAAAGCATCGTTTTTTTCCAATTATCTCTCCCAACAGAATGGCGTTTGGTGTTTCGATGCCGTACATCCGAGAGGAAGTTGATGCAGCTCACACGTTTGCCCATGGAACCTTACGTCAGACCAAAACTCCTGCACACTGTAACGCAAGTGCTCACAGGTGACAGAGAGGTGGTGAAACCTCGGCTTGCTAGCGATAGCTTATTGTCGATCACGGTGTGAATCGATAACGTGCGCGCGGCGGGAAGTCGGAAAAAGGTTCTCGAATGGTTCGAGACAATACCTTACGCGCCGCGGCATTTGTAGGTGTTACTATGGGGGAAAGCCTCGTGCTGCAAGACGAGTAAATTTTTCCTGGGGCTGTTTCTGATCCTAAAGCGAAAACAGCGAGGAGGTGCGTTAAATGTATTTGCCACTTTTAAAGGACGCCGCAATGGGAAATCATGACGGTGGCTAACATCGAACGTTGCGCATCAAAGCTTCTGTAAGGATTGAGCATCTTGAATGTTTTTATGGTTGATTTTTATCTTGTTTTGAAGATCATCCGGCGCCGCCTGTCTCAACTGAATCGAGGCATCATCGCGGACAAGGGACCGGCAAACCTTTCCACTGTTATTGTTTGCCTTTTCCGGCGTTGACTCCGCCTTATTTTGTGTAACGCACCTGCAAAGCCTACTTAATTAAGGAAAACCCACGTCGGTGCTTGTTACAGACGCCTCCCTGGTTGGATGGGGAGCCATGATTTTTGTTGACAACGGAGAAATCGGCGTAACTGGTGGGAAGTGGGCTACTCAACCACCAATGATTGCATCTACTGAAATGAAGGCTGTGTGCCTCGGCTTGAAAGCCTTTGCGCATCGTCTGAAAGGCCATGTGGCAATAAGGGTGCATTACACCACGGTGCAGCACACTTTGAGTGAGCAGACTACGAAAACATCGGCTCTACAACCGGAACTTCAAAGAGTTCTTCATTCTTTCACAGGCACTCAATCTTCTCGCTCCCATTAGCTGTGTTCGTTCCGAGGACAATCTGACGAACGCTTAGTCGAGAGGTCGCCTCTTGCCCAACGACAAATTGGGGAAGAGAGAAAACTTGCGAAAGGAAGCTTTGGAGGCGGACTTGCAAAAGAAAGCTACCACTTCGTGTGTGTTATTACAAGCGAAGATTAAGAGGTAGATTTTCGTTTTTAGAAAATCCACCAGTGTTCAAAAAAAAAATTCTAGTGTTTTACCTGTACCAGGACAGATCAATAAATCGTGTTGTGGATATGAATCATCATCTGCCTTCCCTTTACTTTTATTCTTCTCTTCCCCTTCACCTTTCTATTTCCTAAAACCCCCTTACAATTATATGTTTTTTGCAACAGCGTGCGAAACAACATGCAGGAGATGGAAAATAGAAAACAGAAAAAAAAAGATTAGATTAGCAGTTGCAAGAAGAAGAAGTAGAGAATGAAAGCCAGTCGCAGCATGCGTTTCTGTGCAACAAGATTGGCAGGCATGCATGCCCGCTAAACTAATCTTAAAATTTTGGGGGGAAAATGGTCATCTTAGGGCGGTCAAAGCATCGCCGAACGCTTTGCTGGCACAAGAAATTTGCATGGCTTTTACAGGTACTTTGGCTGCTAAAAGCCCACAGCTCTCCATTTCTTTTCGTTGGTTTTTTCATTTGACCTCAGCTTCTCTTTTCATCATTTTCTTTTTTATCATCATTATTTGGGTAATACACGTACATTGCATAGCTGAATTGGATATTGGGTAGTGAAACGCAAAGTGGAAAAAAAAAATGAGTCGAAAGAGGAACAGAAAGAAAACAATTGGAATCGTCATTGTGAAGTGGGAAAAAAGAAGAAAAAAGCCAATTCATGCTCACACACACATTCACAAATATGTGTAAAAAAGGCTTTTTATGGGACATCTGCAAACACAGAACCCCACTTTATTAAAAAAAAGAAAGGCACGAACGCACAAAAAAAAAGGGAATGATACAAGTCGCCAGAAAAAACAAGTAAAAAAAAAATGTCAAAGATAAGGGAAAATTAGGTGAAGCAGCGCCAGTCGCACCGTTACAGAAGCCAACGCATCTTCGTTTCTATAGGCCGCAATTAAATATAGAATACGTAGCTTTGGCGTGCTATTACGGCCCAGATCACAAAAACAGTGTAGTGAGCCCGCATCTGTTGTAATTGGTGATCGCTTTCGTGGGTTTTTTCCCCGTTGTCTACTCAAGGGAACAGCGACTAGTGCGGTCTGAGGCGCGAGAAGCGGCAAAGGATGTTGAGCAATAGTTCTTGCACTACGCGCTGTTCATCACTCTTGCTTTTTTGTGTGTTTCTCAGAGAAGGCCAAGATTTTATCAAATAATCAACCATTCACCGAGCAAACTTGCTGCCGTCGGTGGGACGCCTCACTGCTCAAACAGCGTTGCGTTACCAAAGAGAATCAGAGATCCAAGGTGCAAATCAATAATAATAAGAAGAAGAATTCTGTGAGACGTTATTGCAGTACAAGGCTGAAATGTATTACTTTGCATTACTGTACAGCAAATGAAAACCTCGACTTTTGTTCATGCAGAAACAAATTTGCGCAGTAGCGTGCCAATGGGAAAAGTATAACATCTGTGTTCGTACTCCGCAGTGTGAGAAGGGAATCTGATTAACGGAGCCATTGCAACTGATGCCAAAGAGCAGCCTGACAAACAAGACCCAGACACAACCCAAGACCAATGCAATAGTCAGAAAAAAAAAAAGAAGTGATGAAGCTGCTGCGCGCTTGCACCAACAGAGATAAGAGAAAGATAAAAGGCAAGATTGTGCAGTTTGGAGACAATGTGCACAAGGTAAGAAATGGATACTGCTCTAAAAAGGAGCTTACGACAGTATCAGCGGTGAAGCGAAGAAGTCGGTAAAAAAAAGAACAAAAAAAAGTGACGTGCTTAAAGAAAATTAAAGGCTTTGCAACACTAATACAGCGAGCACTTGAATTTCTTTTTGCGATGGTGCTCGTGCGCATCGGACTCGTTCAAGTTCACTTTGTTCTTCGACGGGGTAGAACCCTTGTCTTTGCCACTACCAGACTTCGACTTGCCACCCGGACTCGCCGCTGCTGCTCCTGCGGCATCCTTTGCTGGTTTAACGGCACCTGGTGGTATAAACGGATCCGCCGACGGAGACGCACTCGCCGCAGGGGCGCCAGCGGTCTTTGCGGTCGCTGCCGCCGAGCTGGATGGAGGGGCAAGGGAAGCGGTGGTGCCAGCCGAGGGCTTGACTGGCCCAGCCCCTTCTTTCGCTGTCGGCTCACCCTCCACGTTGCCGCTCGCCTGCCGCCGCCGCCCGCTATCGTCGTGGGAGTCGCCCTGCTCCGTGTCTCGCTCCTCCTTCGCTGCCTCAGCAGCAGCGGAAGCAGCGGCGGCAGCCGCAGCGGCCGCCGCAGCAGCCCCTTCTACGCACTGCTGCGCCGTAAACTCAAAAAGCTGCGTAACGTTAAAGTCATCCTTCGTAGAGACGCGGAAGAGGGGCACCTCCAGCTGACTTGCCAGCTGCTCCGCCTCCTCGTTTGTGATGACTGCCTCGTGCGAGAGATCAAATTTGGTCTGGCACAGCACCATCGTGATGGGGCCGCACACGGACTCGACGCGTTGCTTCCACCCCGAGACGTTCATAAAGCTGTCGCGGTCCACCGTGCTGAAGGCGAGCACGGCGGCGCCGGCGCCGCGGTAGTAGGCTTGGGTGAGCGCGTTGAACACCTCCTGCCCTGCCGTGTCCCACAACATCAACTTCACCGTGGTATCAGAGGAGCGCAGAAAAACGTCTTTCTCCATAAACTCTGCACCGATCGTTTTGCGATACTGCGCGATGAAGTCTCCCTTTACAAAACGGCGCAGCATGCACGTCTTGCCCACATTGCCGTCGCCTACCACGATTACCTTAATGCTCTCGTCCGAATTGTCTAGCATTTTCGCCGACTGCCTGCGTTTGTGTGCTCGAATGTCTAAATGAAGATCAACTAAAAAATGAATGAAGCGCGGCAGAGAAAGAAAAATGTCACGGTAAGCCCTCCAAAAGTTGAGGTTTTAGTGCAGAGCCTCTTTCCACAAACTGATTACTTTCCACAACTGTACTTGCTGCGCACAGTTTGTGATGAAATTCAGAAAAAAAATAATGAGCAAAGTGGCGATGTTGTGTTGGACTCCTTCGCCTGCGGCAATACCTAGAAAACGGTGCAAATTATTTTTGTTGTTTTTTTTACCCAGGGCTTATACGCAAAGGCGCTCAAAACGAGAAAGGTATAGTTGAAAGGCGAGAGACGACACGGCGATAAGAGGAAGACAGCAGCAACGAATGCTCTGTTTCGTCGGTCGAAGAATGAAAGCCGGTTGATTTTTTTTTTGGCTACAAAAGGTCTAGGTATAGAAAAAGCTGTATAAAAAAAGCAACGAAAAAAGGGTGAGAAACAATAGGTTGTCAATTTATTTTGCGATGGGAGACTTCGGACACAAAGGCCAAAAGGAGGAGGGAAGGGAGAGGAAGTGAGCAGCTACAATCCGCGCCTCCACTTCTAATAGTCCAGTTTTCTAGGTTGTGAGCGGGGGAAAAAAACGTTCTTATGTTTGTAAAAAAAAGGGGGGAAAGACCTTTTAAGAAG
>MDUD01001261.1:0-12732 GCA_002216565.1 Crithidia mellificae | reverse complement strand
GGCTGCGCTGGCGCACGAGATGAACGTCGACGACCGCACCAAGTACCTCCCTGCGGCGGTGCGTGGCATCCCGCTGAAGGCGCTGCCGCTGGACGACGACGACGAGTTCTGCCGCCTGGAGCAGGCACGCGCGCGTGCGCTGGCGGACCCGAGCAAGGCCGCGGAGGTGGCGCAGCTGGAGGAGCAGCTGCGTGCGCGCGTAGACGAGTTGGCGCACACGCGGCTCTCCGGCGACCGTGCTTTCCTCGACACGCAGCCGGAGGGCATACCGTTGGCGTGTTTGAACATCGACGACCACGAGCAGTTCCGCACCAAGGAGGAGCAGCGTGCCGCTTTGCTGGCTGGTCCCAATGCGGCTGCGAACCACTCAGCGGTGGTGGCGCTGGAGGAGAGCATGAACCAGCAGGTACACGACCTGGCCAAGGAGCTGAAGCGGGCTGAGATTGCGGAGTGCGTGCCAGCGAAGCTGCGCGGCATCCCACGCGAATTGCTTCCGTTGATGGAGGACGAGGAAGCCACTCGAATCATGGCGGTGCGGGCCACGACGCAGTCGGCCACCGACTCTGCCAAGCAAGGCGCCGCGCTGAAGTCGCGTGCGAAGGCGCTGACCAAGACGGCCATCGACGACGTCCGCTCGCGTCTTGAGCCGGCGCCGCTTCAAATTCCACTGGCTGAGTTGCCGCTGGATGAGGACGATGCTTTCAAAGCTCTTGAGGTGGAGGCCATTCAGGAACTGCAGAAGTCGAAGCCGGACGCACAGGTGGTGAAAGACCTCGTTGCAGATTTGAACAAGCGCGCTTACGAACTAGCGGAGCAGCAGTGCTGGAAGGAGCGCGCGACGTTCTTGCGGCCAGATCCAGAAGGCCGCCCCCTCACGAGTTTGCCACTGAACACTGACGGCGAGTTCATGTCCGCCGAGGCGAGGCGGCGCGCCGCCGCAAAAGACGCCAACCCCGACCCGGCGCTGCTGAAGACGTTGGAGGACAAGATGAATGAACGCGCGCGCGAACTGGCTCGTGAATCAAACCGCAAAGACCGCCCGTCGTACATCCCGTCTGCGGTGCGTGGGGTGGCGCAGCACGCGCTGCCGCTGGACGACGATGACGAGTTCCGCACGCTGGAGAGTCGCCGCGCCGCCGCCCTGCAGGATCCGAAGGCGAAGGCCACGGTGAAGGACACCGAAGAGGCGCTGCGCAATCGCGCACTGGCCGTCGCAGAGAGCTACCTGAAGAACGACCGCAACTTCTTGGACGCACGGCCCGAAGGAGTCCCGCTGCGGCAGCTGCCCATCGACGCTGATCGTGCCTTCAACGAGCTCGAGGAGCAGCGGGCGAGGCTGCGGTCGTCCGCCGCGGGCGAGGATGCGGCCAAGGTGCACGACATCGAGGCCCAGATGAACGCGCGGGCGCACGAGCTGGCCAAGGAGGCGAAGGCGCGTCTGCGCAGCAAGCTGGAGCCGAACGTGCAAGGCATTCCCCTCAACAACCTCCCACTCGATGCGGACGGCGCCTTCAATCAGCTGGAGGAGCAGCTGCGCGACGCCGAGGCCCAGCAAGACGAGAAGAGCGCGTCGTCGCTGAAGGCGGCGTTGAATGCGCGGGCGGTCGAGTTGGCGGAGGCGATGCACGAGGAGGAGCGCGCAGCGTTGGAGCAAACACCAGAAGGGGTGCCTCTACGCTCGCTGCCTCTCAACACAGATGCGGAATTCCTTGCGTTGGAAGGGATGGCGCGCGGTGTGGCCACGGCGATGTCGTCGGCCGGTCAGCGGCAGCGCAACAGCGACGCCGCAAAGCTCGGTGCCCTGCAAGACCACCTCAACCTGCGTGCGCGCGAGCTCGCCTACGAGGCGCGCAAGACCTACTGTGACGCGGAGCCGGAAGGGCTGGCGCTGGAGTCGCTTGGGCTGGCGCGGGAGCCGGCCTTTTTGCAGAAGGAGGAGGAGCACCGGCAGCTGGTGCGCGCGCACGGCGCCGACAGCGCGCCGGCGGTGGCGTGCGGCCGTGCGTTGAACGACATGGCGCACGACATCGCCCGCAGCCGACTGGAAGGCGACCGCGGCTACCTGGACAAGGACCCGGAAGGGGTGGCGCTCGAGGTGCTGCCGCTCAGCGTTGATTCAAAGTTCCACGCGATGGAGGTGGAGCGGGCAAAGCTGAAGGCGCAGAACTCCGCGGCAGCCGCGCCGAAGATCCAGGCGCTGGAAGAGAAGCTCAACGAGCGTGCGCATGAACTGGCCCGGGAGCAAAAGGAGGAGGACTTGAAGGGGCTGGAGGTGGCGCCGTTTGGCGTGCCACTGAGCGTGCTCCAGCCGCACTCGGACCCGAGCTTTGCCGCGATGGTGGAGCGGATTCGCGGCTTGAAGAAGGACCCGGTGCAGAACGAGAAGGCGATTGGCGCGCTGCAGGCGGAGATGAATGAACGGTGCCGCGCGCTTGCCAAGTCCCGCGTGGAGGACGACCGTGCGTATTTGGACCAAAACCCGAACGGCGTCCCAATTGCGCTGCTGCCGCTGGACACCGATGCCGCCTTCCAGCAGTTGGAGGCGCGTCGCGCCAACCTCAAGGCGCTCGACCCGCGCCGCAACGCCGCCGCCATCCAAGAGCTGGAAGGCAAGCTCAACGACCGCGCCCACGAGCTGGCTAACGAGCGCATTGCGAAGGAGCTGGAGGGCCTCGATCCGACACCGTTCGGGGTGCCGCTGGAGGTGCTAAAGCCGTACCAAGACGCGGCGTTCAAGGAGCTGGTGACGGAGCTGCGCACGCTGCCCACGCTGGACCGCAGCGACCCGCACGTGGCACAGCTGAAGGCGGCGATGGAGCAGCGCGCGCAGACGATGGCACACGATCTGCTCGAGAAGGACCGCGGCTACCTGCACAAGAACCCGAAGGAGGTGCCGCTGTCTCTGCTGCCGCTGAGCACAGACGAGGCCTTCCACGCGGCGGAGGTGCGCCGTGCAGTTCTCAAAGCCGAGAACCCGCGCCGCAACGCCGAGAAGATCACGGAGCTAGAAAATCAGCTGAACCTGCGCGCGATGGAGCTGGCGGAGCAGCGGCGTGCGGCGGACCTGAAGGGGCTGGACAGCGCACCAGAGGGGGTGCCGTTGAGTGTGGTCAACCCACACGCCGACGCGCACTTTGCGCAGATGGTCGATCAGCGCCGCGAGTTCGAGCTGAACCCGGCTGATCAAGCAGCAGCCAAGTCCCAGCTGCCGGCGCTCGTCTTCGCGATGAATGACCGCGCGCACGAGCTGGCGCGTGGCATGTTGGAGGGCGACCGCGGTTACCTCGACCGCAACCCGGAAGGGGTGCCGCTGGCGGAGCTGCCGATCAACACGGATAGCGCCTTTCACGCGATGGAGGTGGAGCGGACGGCGCTGAAGGCCGAAAACGCGAAGCGCAACGCTGGCAAAATCAAGGAATTGGAGGCGAAACTGAATGACCGCGCGCATGAGCTGGCGAGGATACAGAAGGCGGCGGATCTAGACGGCATCAACCCAGCCCCGCGCGGTGTGCCGCTGGAGTTGTTGAAGCCGCACGACGATGCCGTCTTTGCCACGCACGTGCAGACGTTGCGCGGGCTGAAGCGCAACCCGCCGCGTGACGTGAGCGAGACCGCGCAGCACGTGGCCGAGATGAACGCCCGCGCGGATGAGCTGGCGCAGAAGGTGATGGACCGCAGCTACCTCGATCCTGCACCGGACAAGGTGCCGCTGGAGTGCCTGCCGCTGGACGAAGACGAGAAGTTCCACGCGATGGAGGTGGAGCGGGCAACGCTGAAGCTGACCGACCCGCGCCGCCAGGCCGACAAGATTGCCTCACTGGAGGGAGAGCTGAATCAGCGCGCGTTGGAGCTGGCGAAGCGGCAGCGTGTGACCGACCTCGACGCCGTCGACACCTCACCGTGCGACATCCCAAAGGAGCTGCTGAACCTGCACGACGACGCCACCGCGCGGGGGCTAATTGAGGACTTGCGTGCCCTGCGTGTGAGTCCGGCGCAGAATGCGGATGCGATTGCGGCGAAGGAGGAGGCCCTCAACGCCCGCGCACATGAGGTGGCGAGGAGTCTGCTTTCAGGGGAGCGCGCGCAGTACCTGGAGCCACGGCCGCGTGGCATTCCGCTCGAGGACCTGCCGCTTGACAGCGACCCCGCCTTCCACACCCTGGAGGTGGAGCGTGCGACGCTGAAGGCGATCAATCCGGTCCGCAACGCCGCCGCCATCAGCAACACGGAGGGCATGCTGAACGATCGCGCCTGCCAGCTTGCCGAAGACGTCAAGGATGAAGATCTTGCCGCCTTCCCACCACGCTACGAGGGCATCCTCGTGAAGGAACTCAAGCCACACGGCGATCGCCTCTTCAGCGAGGCCGCAGAGAAGCGCCGCAGCCGCAAGCGCAACCCGACCGTCACCTTCAAGGAAGACCTCGAGCAAATCATGAGCGACCGCCTCAGTGAACTTGCCCGGGAACATAAGGACGGCGACCTGTACTTTCTCGACCCGAACCCGCATGGCGTGCCGCTGGCCGATCTCCCGCTCAGCACCGACGGCCCCTTTGGCGATCTGCGCGAGGACCGCCACGAGCTGCGCGAGAGTGACCCGATGAGCAACCGCAAGGCAATCAACGCGATTGAGGAACAGATGAACGCACGGGTGGCCGAGCTGGCGTTGGATGTGCTGCGCAGCGACTTTGACGGCATTGACCCGAAGCCGCTTGGCATTCCGCTGGAACTGCTGGAGCCGCGACGCGACGCGACGGTGGCTGCCGTCATCCCAGAGCTGCGCCGCGCGAAGCGCCTGCCGCAGCTGAAGAATAAAGTGGCGGAGCTGAAGGCGAAGCTGAACGAGCGCGTGCTGGAGCTGGCAGCGGCGGCGCTGGAACAGGGCCGTGGGGACTACCTTGATCCTGAGCCAGAGGGCGTGCCGCTGGCACTGCTGCCGCTGAGGACAGATGAGCAGTTCCACGGCAAGGAGGCGAAGCGCGCCACTTTCCGCCTAGAAGATGCCGTGAAGAACGCGGTGGCGATTGAGCAGCTGGAGGCGCAGCTGAACCTGCGCGCACACGAGCTGGCGGAAGCGCAGCGGCACTCCGACCTGGAGGGCGTCGACCCGGCCCCGCGCGACATTCCGCTGGCGCTGCTGCAGCCGCACGACGACGCAAAGATGGCCGGCCTCATCAAAGACGTGCGAGTGCTCAAGAAGGACTCGGTGCGCAACGCGGACAAGATCAAGGCGCAGCAGCGGCTGATGAACAACCGCGCGCTGGAGCTCGCCACCGGCGCGCTGGACGGCGATCGCGATTACCTCAACCCCACTCCGGCCGGCGTGCCGCTGTCGGTGCTGCCGCTGGACACCGACGCGGCCTTCCACAAGATGGAGGTGGCCCGCGCAGTGGCGAAGCGCGCCGCCCACCCCAACGCGCGTGAGATCGAGCAGCTGGAGGATCAGCTGAACGTGCGCGCGGAGGAGCTGGCCGCCGCGCAACTGAAGCGTGACCTCGAAGGCCTCGATCAGGCCCCACTCGGCGTCCCGCTGACGCTGCTGAAGCCGCACCAGGACAGCACCTTTGAAGGCATGCTGCCGGAGCTGCGGCGGCTCGCGAAGGATCCCTCCACACACGGCGCAAAGCTGAAGCAGATGCGGGCCGCGGCCAACGAGCGCAACTACGAGTTAGCCGAGGATTTTGTGGAGAAAGACCGTCCCACGTACATTGAGGCGGCTCCAGAGGGCCTCGCGCTGCAGCTGCTGCCGCTTTCCTCCGATGAAGAGTTCAAGAAACTCGAGGCGAAGAAGCTGCGGCTGCAGGCGGCGCAGGCCGAGGGTGAGGCGGCAGATACCCACGAGATTGCGCGGCTGGAAGAGCAGCTGCGGGAGCGGGCGCGGGAAGTGGCGCGGCAGCAGCTGCGCAAGGACCGCGGCTACCTCGACCCCTTCCCAGAAGGCGTGCCGCTCGATGTGCTGCCGCTTGACACTGATCCAAAGTTCCGCGAGATGGAGGCGAAGCGCGCGGCGTCCAAGGCGCGCAACGCCAACACCGCCGCCGGCGACCTCGAGGACGCTTTAAACGCCCGTGTGCACGAGTTGGCCCTTGCGCAGAAGGAGGAGGATCTGCGTGGGCTGAAGCCAAAGCCGTGCGGCATCCCGCTGACGGCGCTGGAGCCGCACCAGGACGCACGCTTCGCCCAGTACGTGGATGAACTGCGTCGCCTGAAGGCGAGTGCAGAGACGGGCGGCAGCAGCGGTGGTGGTCGCAACGACAGTGCTGACGCCATCGCGGAGGTGCAGCAGCAGATGAACGACCGCGCGATTGAGATGGCCGAGGCTGTGACGAAAAACGACCGCCGCTACCTGCACCCGAAGCCGGAGAACGTGCCGCTGCAGCGCGTGCCACTCGACACCGACCCTGCTTTCCACGCACTGGAGGTGGAGCGGGCGACGCTGAAGCTGGCGGATGCGAAGAAGCATCAGCACCGCATCGGCGAGCTGGAGGACCAGCTCAACGATCGCGCCCACGAGCTGGCACGGCAGGTCAAGGCGGCGGACTACAAAGGCCTCTCTCCTGCCCCACGCGGCATCCCTATTGAGCTGCTCAACCTTCACACCGACCCGAAGTTCAGCGCGCTGCTAGAGGAGAAGTCGCAGCTACCTAAGTCCCGCAGCACGGAGGCGGCGGCGCCGGTGGTGAAGTCGCTGAACGGGTGTGCCGAGGAGGCGGCGGATAAGCTGCTCCGCGGCGACCGCGGCTACCTGGATCGGGAGCCAGAGGGCGTCCCGCTGAGCCAGCTGCCGCTGGACGAGGACACCGCCTTCAATGAGCTCGAGGTGCAGCGTGCGGTGCTCAAGGCGAAGGACCCGAATCGCAACGCGGGCACCATCAGCGACCTCGAGGACCAGTTGAACGCGCGTGCGCACGAGCTGGCGTGTGAGGTGCTGGCGAGCGACCGCGGCTACCTCGACCCGACACCGGAGGGAGTGCCCCTGGCGGAGCTGCCGCTCAACACAGACAACAAATTTCACTCGATGGAGGTGGAGCGGGCAAAGCTGAAGGCGCGCGACCCGGTTGCGAACGCGGCGCGCATTGCAGAGTTGGAGGGGCGGCTGAACGACCGCGCGACGGATCTGGCGAAGAAGCAGCTGGACGAGGACCTGCAGGGCCTGGACCGCGAGCCGGAAGGCTACCCGCTTAAGTATCTGCGGCCACACCACGACACCGCCTTCGCGGCAGCTGTACCGGCGCTGCGCGCGGCGAAGCGCAAGATTCCGGTTGACCCGGCGAAGGTGCGCGAGGCGCAGGCGGTGCTGAACACACGCGCCCACGCCATGGCTCGCGAGCGCATTGCCGCGGACCGGGCAAAGATGGACGCGGAGCCGGAGGGCGTGCCGCTTGCGCTGTTGCCGCTGGAGGAGGATGCGAAGTTCGCGCAGGCGGAGAAGGAGTTCCGCGCGCTGGAGGCGGCCGACAAGCGCAACCCGGCCGCGGCGGAGGAGGCGCTGGCGCGCATGAATGAGCGCGGACATGCGCTGGCGCACGACTACCTGCAGCGCAGCCGCGGCTTCCTGGACCAGGAGCCGGAGGGGGTACCGCTCGTCGACGTCCCGCTCGGCGATGACGCGACGTTCCGCAACATGGAGAAGGCCCGGCTGCGGCTGCTGGCGAGCGGTGAGGCGCCAACGTCTGCGGAGGTGCAGGCGATGGAGGGGCGGCTGAACGACCGCGCGCACGAGCTGGCGGCAGAGGAGAAGGCGAAGGGTCGCCGCTTCCTGCGCGACAAGTCCTCTGACATCCCACGTGAGTTGCTGGCCCTGGATAGCGACAAGGCGTTCATGGCAAAGGAGAAGGAGCTGCGCGCTGTGCTGCGCCACCCCAGTGGCATTGCCGGCAACAACGTTTCGGCTGCTGCTGCTGCTGCTGGTGGCGACGTCGTGTTGAGCAGCAGCAGTGCGCCAGCGCTGTGCCGCGAGTTGCAGGTCCGCGCGGACGAGATCGGCGAGGCACAGCTGAAGGGAGACCGTGGCCGGTACCTTGACGTGCAGCCCGCAGGCGTGGATCTGTGCGATATCCCCCTCGACGCGGACGAGCAGTTTCACGCGATGGAGGTGGAGCGGGCGGTGCTGCTCGCCACGGACCCGCACGAGCACAAGGCGGAGGCCGCGGTGCTGGAGAAGAAGCTGAACGAGCGCGCGCACGAGCTGGCGCGGCAGATCGTGGCCAACGACCGCGGCTACCTGCCGGCAGAGGTCTACGGCATCCCGATTGAGGAGCTGCCGCTGGACACGGACAACAAGTTCAAGAAGCTGGAGCGCCAGCGCCGCGCGCACAAGCGGTCGCCGACGATGAAGAAGGAGGTGTTGGCGGACGAGGAGGAGCTGCGTGCGCGGGCCAACGAGCTGGCGAACGAGGTTATCGCGCAGGACCTGGAGTCGCTGAAGCCCACCTACCGCGGCATTCCACGCGAGGAGCTCGGCCTGCACGCGGACGAGGAGTTTCGCGAGCTGGCGAAGAAGCGGCGGCGCTGCCGTGGCAAGGGCCGCGTGGAGGCGACACAGATGGCAGCACTGGAGGACGACATGGACCGTCGCGCGTGCGAGATCGCCGACGACGTGATCGAGAACGAGCGCGCGTTCCTCGACGCGGAGCCGGAGGGCATGTACCTCGTGGACGTCCCGCTCGACAGCGACCCGACCTTTCAGCAGCTAGAGCAGGAGTATCGCCGCCGCTCGAAGGACCCGCGCGCGACGAAGCAGAACAAGGAGGTGCTGCGCGAGCTCGGGGAGGAGATGAACCGTCGCTCGCACACGCTGGCCCGCGAGGAGTTTGCGAAGCGGCGCGAGTTCATGAAGCAGGACCCGGAGGGCATTCCCCTGTGGGAGCTGGGCCTCGACGAGGATCCGGAGTTTAAGCAGGAGGAGATCACGCGCTACCGCAACGAGCGCAACGCGGCCCCGAAGGAAAGCGTGCGGGCCGAGACGGCGGAGCGGATGGATGAGCGGGCTGGCGAGCTGGCCCGCATCATGCTGGCCGCCGACCGCGCCTTTCTCGACCCTGAGCCGGAGGGGGTCGCGCTGGAGCTGCTGCCGCTGGACTCAGACAAGGCCTTCAGCGACCTGGCGCGGGAGCGGCGGCGCCACAAGAAGGCGCTGAAGAGCGGCGCGGGCGAGCCGGAGGTGCGCGCGGTGGAGGAGCGCATGAACGTGCGCACGCATGAGATGGCGAAGGACTTTCTCGAGGCAGAGCGCGCGTTTTTGTCACGCGAGCCGGAAGGCGTGCCGCTGGAGGACCTGCCGCTGAACTCCGACGCGCCGTTCCGCGCGCTGGAGAAGGACCGGCTGCGATTGAAGCGCGAGCCCGCCGTCAACGCCGGCCCTATTGCGGCGAAGGAGGCGGAGCTGGAGGAGCGCGCGGAAGCCATCGCGCGCGAGCTGCTGCGGAAAGAACGTGCTTTCCTCGACCCTGAACCGCTCGGCGTGCCGCTCGAGGAGCTGCCGCTGAACCACGACTCGGTGCTGAACCAAGTGGAGCGCAAGCGGCGTGCCCTGCGCGCGAACCCGAAGCGCAACCACGAGGGCATTCGCGCATGCGAGGAGCAGATGGCCGAGCGCGTCAACGAGATCGCGAACGCCTTTGTGGAGAAGCAGCGCTCCTTCCTCGATCAGGAGCCGGAGGGGGTGCCGCTGCGCTATTTGCCGCTGGGCACCGACCGCGACTTCCACGAGAAGGAGCTGCTGCACCGCAAGCTGCTGCAGCGCCCGGAAAAGAACAAGGCGGAGATTGCGGAGCTCGAGCGGAAGATGAACGATCGAGTGCACGCCTTGGCGAAGGACCTTGTGCTGAAAGGCCGCGCGTTCCTCAACCCCGAGCCGCTTGGCGTGCCGATCGCGGATGTCCCGCTGAACGGCGACGAAGAGTTCCGCAAGATGGAGGAGCAGCGACGTGCGCTGAAGGAGGCGGGCCGCAACCCGGCCCACGTCAAGGCGATCGAGGACAAGCTGAACGAGCGAGCGGAGGTGCTGGCGCAGAAGCTGCTGGACGGCGAGCGCGCCTTCATGGATCCTGCACCGCTCGGCATCCCGCTCAGCGAGATTCCGCTGAACAACGACGGCCGCATGCGCACCATCGAGCGCACCCGCCGTCAGCTGCGCAAGGAGGACGCCACGCGCAACGCAGAAGACATTGCCGTGCTCGAGGGTGGCATGGAGGGCCGCGCGTACGAGCTGGCCGACGAGTTGCTGGCGAGCGACCGCGCGTACCTGCACCCGGAGCCGTGCGGCGTGCCGCTGCGCGACCTGCCCCTGCACGCCGACCCGGCCTTCCACAGTATGGAGCTGCAGCACTTCCGCGACAAGAAGCGCGGCAAGACGGACCTCGCCCCGCTCGAGAAGAAGCTTAACGAGCGGCTGCTGGAGCTGGCGGCGGAGTTCATCAAGAAGGACCGCGCGTTTCTGGACCAGGAGCCGGAGGGCATCCCGCTGGAGCGACTGCCGCTCGACGCCGACCCGGTCTTCCACGGGATGGAGCTGGAGCGTCGGCAGCTGCGGCGCAGCGACGAGCACTCGAAGAGCGTGCGCGAGATCGAGCAGCGGATGAACGCCCGCGTGCACGAGCTGGCACTGGAGATACGCGGGTGGCAGGACAACGAGTTCCACGAGGCCAACAAGCACGTCGCGGAGGCGTGGCCGCGTGTAGGGGAACTGTACCCGGAGGGCCGCTACGAGGCCTTCGAGCCGACGGCCCCCAACCCGTACGACGTCGAGTCCGCGCCGGACGACGCCGGCTTCATGGTGCCCTTCCTCGCTGCCCTCTCGCGGCACCCGGTGCTGCTGCAGCGTCTCATCGCCACGAAGGAGGCGCCGGTGAATGCGCCGTACACGTTTGTCTTCTTCGACCCGCACAGCAACCCGGTCTACGTCGACATCGACGACCGCGTGCCGTGCACGGCGGCCAACGAGCCGAAGTTTGCGCAGTCGCCGTCACACGCGTGGTGGCCGCTGCTGCTGGAGAAAGCCTACGCGAAGTTTGTTGGCGGCTACGAGCAGCTGGACAACTGCACGCCGCTGGAGACGTTGCGGGACCTGACTGGCCGCCCCGTCACGCACACCCCCTTCGACCCAAAACTGGCCGAGGCGGCCAACCTCGGCGACAGCGGCTCGGTGGACTTCTGGCAGGGCGTCGCGGAGGATCTCGGCCGCGGCGACATCATCGTCTGCACGTCGAGCGACTCGGCGCCAGACGGGGTGCACCCCCTCTGCAGCTATGCGCTGCTCGATGTCATTGTCACACTACCCGGCAGCACGAACCCGTCGGATGTGGTGCTGAAGCTGGAGGACTCGTACCGTGGCGACGCGCCGCATTACAGCGGGCCGCTGTGCCACGACGACATCAACTGGAACGCGGAGCTGCAGCAGGTGTGCCGCTACGAGCCGGATCGGACGGACGTCCTCTTCCTCCCACTGCCCACCTTCTTGCGCAACTTCTCCAGCATGCAGACGTGCCACATTAATTGCGGCGACCGCCTCACCGCGAGCGGCAGCTGGGACAGCCGCACCAGCGGTGGCAACCCGAAGTACACGTCCTTCCGTAACAATCCAATTTACCTTCTGCAGAACAGCAGCAGCCGTCCGGCGACGGTGCTGGTGGAGCTGCGGCACGACGCACCGCAGTTCGTCGACCCAGACGGCCTGCACCACTACCCGCAGAGCGGTATCGTGCTGATGGAGCCGACGTCAACGGCGAACCCGCCCACGCCACTGGTCACGAACAGCACGGCGCGCTTCCTGCAGAAGGGCATCATGCTTGACTCGCGCGAAGTGTGCAGCCTGATGGAGGTGCCACCGAGCTCGACGTGCTGGCTTATCCCTTACACCTCGAAGGCGGGCCAGCACGGTGCCTTCCACATGTCCATCTACCCGGGCTTTGCGAAGGTCGCGCTCACGCCGATGCACTTCTGCGGCCTCTCCCGTACGCCAACGAACGCGACGGTGACGCTGGCGCCTGGTGAGGAGGGCCGTCGCGTGGATTTCACGGTGAGTGCGGCGTGCGAGGTGCACGTGCTGCTGCGCCAGGAAAAGATCAGCGATGCGCGGGCGGCGAGCAAAGGGGACGTGGTGGCGGATGATGACATCGTGATGGTCGCCTTCAACGATCAGGCGATGAAGATCACCTCATCCGGCGACGCGACGAACGCGCGAGAGCACTCGCTGGCCTTCCGCGCCGACAAGCCGGGCTACTACTCTCTGCTGCTCACCTCACCAAACCCGCCGGTGACGGGGGAGTGCCCGTGCACGGTGAGCATCTTCACCCCAAAGCGAGTTACCGTGAAGTTTGTGGCGCCACCCGTGGGGGCGAGGCCGCTGCAGCAGACTCGCTTCCCGACACTGCCCAAGACGAGCAAGACGCTGGCCGGCAACGCGGGCCGCCGCTCGCGTGCGCCGTCGACGGGCCGCTCGCTGCAGCGCGGCGACAGCCTGCCGCCCCTGCGCAACGGCGGAAGCCCCGGCGAGCGTGCCATCAACTCGAAGAGCACCCCAGCCTCTTTCCGCAAGTAGGGCTCGCGCCTTTTCTTTTCTCCTTGCCTCTTCGAAGAGTTTTAACGATAAATGCCATCATTCAATGCATGCGAGATGACGCTCCAGCTTGAAACTTTTTTTTTTTTCTCTCCATGAGCTTACGGGTTTGGCGTCAATGTGGGGCACACTTATGGTGCATTTGCATGTGTGTTTTTCTTGGGTATGTGTAGATC
>MDUD01001258.1:0-12840 GCA_002216565.1 Crithidia mellificae | reverse complement strand
GGTATCTTTGCAACAAAATGACATTTTCGAGATATAATTAACTTTTGCTAAATATATAGCCCCCGGAACCAATTGATCACCCCACGGAGCCAGGTGTAAGGTCAGAAGCTGCGACCGGTTTTATTTGAAAGAAATGCAAATGCTGCGTCTACTGACTACCTGGAAACTGTTGCTTTACATGCCCCACTGTCCCACAACCGACAATAGCGCCATTTGTCCAGCAATGCCAAAACGAGCCCTCAAACCGTTCTGTAAAATTATATGACAGAATAGCAGGGATCAGCCGACTTCAAATCTTGGCCAAATTTCTGAGAATTTAGAAAGCTTGTCACTCCCGAACACGCCCAGCATTAAAACCCACCACCTAGGGAATCCCCCTCCCCCCGCCCCTTCCAAAACATTTATTTTTCTATTATTGTCAGGCCTCAAGTTGCTGTGAAACATTTTTGCTAGCTAGTCAGTTGTACTTGGCAGGATTTAGAATAACAAAGAATCAGATTTGGAAACAGCTACAGAGACTTCTTAACTCTCTTGAAGTCCATCTCTGTGGAGTGGGAAAATTCTCATTTTGAGTTCTGCGTCGCGTTGCTACCTCACAAGTGCCGCTGTGCTCTAATCGAGTGTGTTTTGACTTCTCAAAGAAAGAAACAGGGGCGCTTTTCATTTATCTGTGGAGAAGCTTTCATTAATGCAGTAAAGTGATTGTCTCAACTCTGAGATATTTTCCCGTTACTCATTTGCAAAGCGATCGCTCTCTAAGCCCAAAGCTTCCTGATCCTTTAAGGATGAATTCTCCCTTTAAGTATTCTGATTTCCTAAGCACAGAATTTCAACCTTGTTAAAAGCTTCCTTAAATGTCTATTGTAATCGCTTTATCAACACTATCTGCTCCTCTTTACAACTGTGTCCGTTTCTGCTGATTTTGTTGGGTCTTCGCAATTTATTCCAGGTCCTTCAATTATAAAAGCATTCGGCTTTTCCAAAATATTTTATTTTTAATTTGGCAACATATTCGATTTTCTAAATCATATTCTTCAGCTTGTCGAGATTTTGTGGGACTTGCCAATCAAAGGCACACAAATGAAAGTATACTTTATTTACAACGGGCAGGATGTGGACGGTACGCCGGTGAACGAGGTGGCAGAGCCTTTCAAGCTGAAGATTGAAATCCCAGCGTCATGGATGGAAGGTGCCTGTGAACGCCTGGAGCTCTTCTTTCTTAAGACCCTCAAATCCAAGCGCGACATTGACGTAGCAGCTAAAGATGTTTGCATGAAGTGCGGCGGAGTGTTTTTGAAACCGCAAGACATAGTGTCCAAATCACTCTCTGACTACAACGACATCTATGTGTTGCATAACTTACCCGAAAAAGTGCAAGAGAGTCACGAAGGCGAGCTGCGCTGCACAAACTTTGGTTGTAATCAGTACTACAAAGAGGAAGAAAACACAGAGGAGTCTTGCCACTGCCACGCTAAAGGCCCAGTGTTTCACGACTTGGAAAAGTACTGGGGCTGCTGTGAGAACAAAAAGGCGTTTGATTGGGAATCTTTTCAAAAGATACCGACATGTCGCGTAACACGTCACAGTACCGCCAACAAGCCTTTCTCGTTTCCAAAAGAGGAGATATCCAACATTCCACTTTCTGCCGATCAGCTTAGCCAGCCCGCATCAACTCCAGCTGCGATGCACGACGGCAAGCCGACCACAGGGCCGCGTGAGTTTGAAGGAGCTGCATTCATGCACAATGAGCCGCAAAAGATCGTCGACGGCAAGGCACGCTGCAGGAACTTTGGTTGTACCCAAGAGTTTGTTGTCGCGGAGAACAGTGAGACGTCGTGCCACTATCACAAAGATGGCCCTGTTTTCTGGGATACGTATAAATACTGGAAGTGCTGCCCAGACAAGAAGTGCTTGGAGTTTGACGACTTTGTCAAAATTCCTGGGTGCTGCGTGGGTTACCATAAGCTCTAAAGCGCTGAAATATATTTTTCTTTGTGTTATTTTGATGTGGTAAAAAAAATGAGAATAGCATTTTTATCCAGGCTGCCAATTAACTTTTATAATATACATACTGTAAATGAAAGGATATGTTTTCTTTTGTTTGATTATTCGGACGTGGGCTGTGACTACGCTTTAGTTGAGGAAAAGGAATTAAATGTGGTGTGATAAAAAAGGTGTTATGCTCCTCTCTGCAAGTAGCTTTGAAAATAAACACACCTCTCGGGAGGTAAGTTTATTTGCAAATTTTTCTCAAAACAAACTTGTCCTCCGCAACTTATTCTTTCGCATTTGCTTTGGCAAGCCAATAGAACAATTGAAGTGCATTCTTTTCATTTTCATATTTAGATTAACAACTATACGGCTTTTTGTCTGCTGAGTTCGTTTCAAATATTGCCTTTTTTTTCCATCCATAAAGAAGGTCAATTATTCTGTGAGTTCTACTCATGGCTTCTGCTGATCAAGCGTTCATTAGCGGCACGACGCTTGCGCAATTGATCGGCGCTGCGTATGCGTGCTCGAGTGGCTGCAAACACGTTTATCAACTGTATGGACTGCGACAAATTGCAAGGGAATTGACAGACAGACCAGAAAGTGCTGAAAAAAAGGAGGTGGTAGTTGTTACTGCGGGACCTGTCGACGCGGAAGCTGCTCCGTCTGGGCTTTCAAACATTGGGTATTTGATCTTCTGCCAGGCACCAGTCCACAAATTGTCTTACGCAGACACACAGCGCTTAAAAACGATGTCAAGCCCAAACTCAAAAGCCTCTACAATTCTCCTTCACTTCACAAAAGTTGTAGGCGATGACGCCATCACGCGTGTTTTCTATACACTTTACGAGTGCTCTGGTAGTAACGCCAGCACGTTTCGCCCACTTAAACTAAATGTTGACAATCTTGTTGACTCACTGCAAGGGTTCACCAAAATATCGAGCGTCTTTTCTCGCATCACCCCCTCATTGGTAAATACTGGCACCTCACCGAATAGTGCAGCTGGAGACGAAAAGAAGGAAGTGGAAGCCCCTTCAATTTCGGACGTCGAATCGCTAACGCAGGAAAAGGCGTCTCTGATTAAGCGGATTGTTGAGCTCACCGAGAAAATGAGCGGCCAATCAACATTGTCTTGAGTTCAATTTTGACACACACGTGTCTAGTTAATTGTTCATCTTTTGTCGGTTATTGCTTTTTAACAAAATTCGCTTTTTTTTCATCGCTCTTTTTTTTCCTTTTTCCTGTTTTAAGACCGGTGTTCCACATCCATAGTTTCAACTCAAAGTTCCCAGCTCTCGAACTTTTTTTATGCATTTTATCCAGAGTTCTGAGTTTCTTTTCTATTCTGGAAATCTTCTAACCGAAAAAAAAAACCATCACGAAGATTAATTCACAAAAAAAAAAAACTTCAATAGAGAATCAGGTCATCCAGCACTTTATCTGGCCGAACTATTCTTTAAAAGAGCATCGAAGTCAATTCAACAAATGTCAAAGTAAGCACCGTGATACCTTTCAACTCTAACTCGCTAAATGATGCCTTTCTGCTCTTCTTGTCCATGAAATGCGCTGCTTTCTCAAAAATTGTTTTCCTCTCGGCCTCTTTTCTGATACATCATTTCTCTTTACCAAAAACAATTCTCTACTGCTTTCTCAATAGCAATTGAAAAAAAAAAATAAAGTTTTTTTCTGAACAAAATACAAATACAAAATGGAGGTCTTTTTACCCTTACGTTCTAAGTCGGATGAGAGCAAGCAATTAAAGCTTGCTTTGGAATCGAATAGCACTGTGTTTTCCTCCAAAGAGTGCCGGATCTTTGAAAATGGTAGCGACCTTGTCTGTGTCGCTGAAGGTGCGAGTGTCTTCCTATACCGCTTCGCTGCCAACGCACTTACAACTTTGGGCACATTTTTCTTCCGTCGCGTCGGCGGTCAACAAGTCCTTAGTGCGTTTTTTGACGGAGAAGTGAGGGACTTTGCAGATGGCGCAGCTGCCACTTTGCCACTGGCCGGCGTCTCCAATGAGATTCAGCTTTCTACCGACGGCGAGCCTAACTTCATTGATTTTTGCGGCGATACCCTTACAATCGGGACAAGTGCTGGGTACCTCGGACTTATATTTGTCGATTCTGAGCGGTGCGAAGTGCGCGGCAAGTACACACGCGTACAGAGCGATCACACGCTGCTGTGGTGCGCTTCTAAATCTTCTTCTTGCTGTGTGTGCGTTTCGATAAAGGACGTCGCTCTTGTAGCGTTCAGCACCGAAAAATTGGAGGTAATGTCTTATAGCAATGCTGCTGCCAGTCTTCAGACCAACATGGTGGCAGCTGCCGCTCGCTCTGTGTGTCAACAAAAGCCACAGTCCGTCTTTATCTCCCACAGTGCCAGCTATGATCTAACGCTCATTCAGTTCAAAGCTGCAGATCATACGTTTGACGTGGAGACTTTCGCGCTTCTGCTCGCCGAAGACGAGAGTTCTGAACATGCAAGGCAGATGCAATCGAGCCTGTGCGTGCACGAACTGGACAGCGTGGCTGTGCTGGCGGCGATTTACGCAGACGCTATCTTGTTCACATCATGGGATGACAACTCCGCGCTGACTTCAAGCGCCGCTATTAAAAACGAGCTGACAGCGTCATTTGGGCCGGCATTCTGGAAGCCCAACGAGCACGGCGCCCGACTTCACGTGCTTCGCAGCGATGCCCACTGCCTGTTGTACGATGTCGTCGTCGATCGCGACACTTCTACAATCCACGAAGTAATCGTGGCGGGTCAGGTTGCGCTTCCCAGTATGATTGCATGTCGACTTGGCGGTAGCGAAAGCGGAAACTACCTTTGCTGGCGTAGCGGTGCACCAATGGCTCGAAACACAGCGCTTTTGCAGTCCTCACTGGATGACAGCAGATATGATGCCATCGAAACACGCGGCCTACGCGGCGCTGCCGCGCCGTCCACTACGTCTGTCGGCGCTGTCCTTCTGTTAGAAGTTGTGCCGATCCGCAAGAGCTACGGCATCGTGTGCCTCTTCAGCAATGGCGAGTGTCATCTCTCGCTCTACGGCGAGCGCGGCACGGTGCGTATTGCGCACGAAGACCACCCACATGATGCGACAAGCTGCCTTGCTTACGAGGCTCGAGAGAAAGTGTACGCGTGCGTGCTCGGCTTCAACGACGGCGACATCCGCGTATTTGTCGAAGGGCAGGCCCGCTCGTGGGTCCGCGTTGCACACTGCGGTGTCGTGGACAAGCTGCTGTGGCTGCCGAAAATGAATGAGGCGGACGACACCTCCTTCGTGAGTATTTCGACCGAGATGGGCACAGTCTGCTTTCACGCCGGCGATAGCGCCGCAGTTTCGCGAACCATGTCCTCGCCGTCGAGGCCACTCACGTCTTGCCTGCTCGATCGCGAGCTCGAGTATATGTTTCTTTTTTCTGGTGCTTCCGGCAATTTGTGGCACATCCCAACCTGCCGCCTCGAGCGCGCCTTCCGCTCACATCAAGGTGGTTTAGGTCGCCACTTTGACAACCTCCTCGAGTATCACTGGGCGTCGGCGACAAAAGTGCTTAAATTTGCCTTTGCTGGCGGGCAGCATTACGCGGTGAACGTCAACGTCGACCATCTCGTGGATATTTTTGACGCAGGGCAGCAACAGCAAATGCAGCCGTCTCAGGAGTTCATTTCTGGGCTCAGCCTCATTCTGCGGTGCCTGGGTGAAAGCTGTGCCGCCGTTGTCCCTGCCACCGACGATTTTGGAGAAGCACTCGATGACGTTGGGCTGCTCGTCGCGCCGGTGCAAACGCACGAGTGTGTGTGGTGCGCCACGCTCATGCTGTGCGAACTGCTAAGCCGGACGTCGGACGCCGTGAGCGCAGCCGCCATCTTGACGACCATCCGATCGCTGAATGCAAAGCTTCTTGACTATAATACACACGACTTTCGCCGGCAAGCAGACGCCGTGCAACTGTTTCTGTCTCGCTTCTACACGCTCAGCCGGGCGACGCCGGCATCATTCCGGTACGCTCTGCGCACACTGATTGCAAAAGCCACCGTCGAAAACGTACGTTCTGTCATGCGGACGTTGATGGCGCGTTCTGCTGTCGCCTCGCTGGCGGACGTAAGGACAGATAACGCTACGCCAATGGCAAGAGATGCAGCGCAGAACGAGAAAGCACTCTCCGCCCTGCTCATTGTCGCCAGTCTGGCAGTCAAGCGAGCGGACTACGACGTCAAAGACGACGCTGATTTATGCTCCTACTTACGCGACGCAATCGGAGAGGCACTACGCAGCCTGCTTGGCGCTCTGCAAGACGATTATGTGCTCCAAGCCAAGTCATCACTTCTACTAGGACTGGTGGAGGGGTACGCAGTGGTGCGCGTCGTTAGCGACACCGAGTCGTTTGCTCTTTTTGTCAACACGCTCGTGAAGGAAGCGTTTAGCGGCAAAAACGAAGGGATCAAGCAAGCGTCGCTCGAGGCGCTAGAACGACTGGTCGCGCACGACGCCAACGAGTTTCTCACCAAAGTCATCGCACCGGCATTTCACAGCCACACAGCTTTCCGGCCCTACATTATCGTCTTTCTTGCGCACCTCGTGAAGAACTTCCCTTACGAATCGTACGGCGCTTTCGGCGCGATCGCGGAGATCTTCATGGACGGCCTCAGCGACAGTTCCGCCGGCACCAGAGACGAATCCTCTATTCTCAGCGTTTCCGTCTCTCAACTGCTTCGCCTCTCCATCGCGTTGCTGCCGAACGTTTCTCTTCAACCGAGCCAGCACCACATCGCTGTCGGTCGGCGTGACGGCAGGGTCGTTGTCTACAACATCAAAACAGCCACCCTTGTCACCTCCTTTCAGGCTCACCAGACCCCTGTGCTTGGCGTGGCGTACAGCGGCAACATCGTGACGCTCGACATCGCCACGATTGCGGAGCCGATGAACGAGATCAAGATATGGCGCTCGGCTAATCAAGGAGCGTCCATCGCGAGCTTCTTCGGTGGCGGCAACGGAACAAGCTTCAAACTGCTCTCCACAGTCGAGGTTCCCGCCGCGGGGATGAGCGTCGCGGACGCCTCGCTTCTCATCAAGTACTTTCACCTGAGCTGGCTGTCGCCGCAGTGCTTAGAATTCTCGTCGCCGTGGCACGGAAAGATCCAGGTCTCGCTTCCCTGACCCTCACGCTGGAGGCGAGACGGCACGAACGCATTGAGATCAACGATCGATCAAAGTTAAAGTGCTTTGCTTCTTTGTTTGCTTTGCCTTATTTTTCAACAAATTTACCTTTCCTTCCTATCGGCTTCCGCGACACGTCAAAAATGAAACATGTCATAAATCGAAGAAAAAATGGCTGTCTGCAGCAGTGGGAGCAGCTTCTCTGCTAGTTTCGTCAGGCTTTTGCATATCGTCTCCATTATCTTAGTGCTTTGTTGTGAGCTGCTTCAATTGTTACTTAGCAGAGCATTCACTTGTCTCTGCGCTGTTTTGACGACGTCGGGCAATTCGTTGCTTCGGCAAGCTTCTACCTTCAAAAGAAAAATCTATCTCTCTCTCGTCTACACATTTAAAAACTAGCGCACCTAATTTTCTTCTCTCATACAACTGCTCATCAACGACACTTCGATGCAACCAACCCTTGTATTTCACACTCTCTTGTTGTACTTCTCTTGACGCTTTCACCATTGACGCGGATGCTTTACTGCTCATTTACAAAGTATCCTTGTTTAGAAAATATCAAGACGCTTTCTGCAATGGACAAGGCCAAGGAAAAAGGCGAGGTCCAGCCGCAAGCTGAGGAAGCAGAGCAGCTCCCTCTGATGGCGCGCATGCTCAACCACATTCTTACTCCCGGCTCCTCCCTATCGCCAATCATCTGGATTAGCTTCAACGTGATTATGCTAGCCCTCTTTTGTGTGTGGTTGATGTTTGTCTGCTCCATGCCGAAAAACGTCCACGTGTGGGTGTTTGGCATTTTAGGAGCGGGCCTGACAGCGTCTACGAACTGGCTGATGAAGATTGTCTTCAGTTCTGGACTTGACTTCGCCTCGCAGCAGCAGCGCGAGGCCGAGGAGAAGGCCGCCGCGGAGAAGAAGGCCTCCACTGAGAAGACCGCGGAGGAGAAGAAAAATGAGTAGTCGTACGTTTTCTATGTGCCTGCCGCAGCCCTACGATCAGGGTTTTTATTGACTAACAAATTTAAGCCGTCACAGTGTGGTAGTACTGTGCAAAAGAAAAAAAAAGGCACTAGCTTGAGTCAAGTTCAAACAATTGGCGTTTGCATATTTTTAGTGAGAAGAGAAGGCAGATCATGTACGTATATAAATATAGTACTCGTGAGGCTTCAATCGCTTTGTGCCTTCATCAAAAATGAGGAGAGAACCTTTTTCTTTTAGCTTAAAAGTAACGACAGCTCTATGTCGGTTTCTTGGCGTGTCTGTGTTGCATTTCTCCCTTTCACACAACCTTTTCTATGCTGACCCCTTACTTTTTCTCCCTCTTTTGTGTTTCTCTTCGCATTTCACCTTTCACCCGCCAAGCAATTATTCTGCTGCGTGCGCGTGTCTTTGGTCGCACAAGCTGTTATTATTTATTTCTATCTTGACGCTGAAAAAAAGTTGTACAGAAGCAGAACATGTTCCGTGCGTCGCGACGGACGCTTTCAAAAGCGCTTTCGCCCTACGCACAGGCTCTGCGGCAGGTGGCGCTCAAAGGTTCAGTAGCGATGGGGCCCAGTGCAAAAGAAATGGAGATTGAGATGTACCGCAAAGGCACCCTCCCCGCTGACTACCGTCCGCCGGTGCAGGGCAAGTGGGATGACACGATTGAGCGCTGGGCCTACGCGTGGCAGTTCCCGGCTGAGGAGGAGTACGATGACACCGTCGCGTCGGTCAGCCGCAACGACGCGGCGATGCAGCAGTTGCTTGAGTTTGGTGACCGTCTCGTCACCTCGCCGCCATCCACGGCGCCGCGCTCCGGTCGCGCATCTACCACGTACGCACCCTTGGCAGCGGGTGACCGCCAGCACCACCAGTACCAGCCACCACTGCTGGAGGCCTCGCAGCGGTACGACGCGCTCGAGGACGACATCAACGATTTGACCGCCACCACGGCGAGCACCACCGCAGCCGCCACAGCCGCGGAGAGTCGGCCTATGATGGCGGTGGAACTCTTCTCGCAGGAAACAAGTATACCCATTGCCTACCTTGACGATGAGTCGGAGCGCACCAACGCGAGCAAAGAGCTGAGCGTCATTCTTGCAGGTGCTGGGCTAGACTTGACGGAGGAGGGGCTTGTGGTCGCGCTGTCCGCCCTCGCGCGGCAGCACTACTACGACGCCGCCCTTGCCATTTTCCGCTTTGCCAGCGACGTCGGGCTTGGCCCAAATGCGGAGATGTACAAAGCGCTCATGCAGCATTTCTCGTCGCTCGGAAAGGTGAACGAGTCTATGGCGCTTGTGGAGGAGATGAAGAGCAGCGGCATCACCCCGCGCATCGGCAACTGGCATGAGCTGATGCGCACCTTCCACAACGCACGCGACTACCCTGCCGTGTCGCACATCGTCGACAACATGAAGATGTACGCCAACATCGAGCCCAACGAAGTGACCTTTGCGCTGCAGCTGCGAGCGCTGAGCAAAGACACGTCTCAGATGAACTCGCTGGCGGAGTCCGTGCAGCTGTTCGATCAGATGGAAAACGTGTACGGCTACATCGCAGCACGACCCCACTACGACGCTCTGATGTTTTCACTCAGCCAAAGCCCTGTGCCGGAGATGCGGCTGCGGTGCGAAGAGCTGGCGCAAAAGATGGACCTAATGGGCATCCCATGGAACGCCACCACGTATTTGAACCTCATCCGCTCCGCGCAGGTAGTCGGTGACGTCGAGGCGGTGGAGAAGTATTTGGCGAAGATGCGCGACGAGCGCATCCCAGTCAATATGATGCACCTCTCATGGGCGGTGCAGGCGCACGTGCAGCATCTAATCCGCGCCAACTACGAGGAGATGAAGGAGGCGGGGGCTGACATCTACGCCGGCTGGCTGGAGCGCATGAACACCTGCTTTGGCATCTACGAGTTGGTTGTGCGCCGTGGGTGGGAGATGCAGATCACCTTTGTCAACGCGCTTCTGCGGCTGTGCTGCCAAACCACCATCCTGTGCGTGGAGCACCTTCCGGACAACACCAGCGCCATCGGCAAGTTCGAGGAGCAAGCGAATAAGATCTGGAACGACACCTTCGACGAGTGGCACCTCAAGAAGGACGTGTACAGCTACGAGTGCTACATCGCCTTGCTGGCGCACCAGCAGCGCATTGACGAGGCAGAGAAGCTCTTTCAGCAGATGGTCCTCCAGGAAGACCTCGTGCCCAGTCGCCGCACATACGAGTGCCTCATCTTCATGCACCTGTCTTCCGGCGAGGAAGGCGGGGCGGCGCGCGCGCTCCACTACCTGGAAGCGATGGAGAACGCACGCATCCCTGTCCGCGCGTCGCTTCTCAAGAAGATCGTCCGCGTCAACAACGCGGCAGGGTACAAGCGCGACATGAAGCGACGTGCCCGCCGCATCATGCAGGCGAGAGAGGAGTACCTGGCACGCAAACAGGAGGGCGTGGACTTCCCTCTGCAGCCGATGCCGACCCCGGCACCGCCCAGCGAGAGCGAGGCGGCCACCGTTGCGCAGCCGCTGCCGGTCCCAGTGAACACCACGCTGGCGTGGTGGGAGAACTGGAAGAAGAGCACCGTCAGCAAGCACGAGCTTTTCGAGGACGAAAACGCCGACGGCACACCAAGGGGCGAGACCTTCGATGAAAAGAACGCGGCGCTGGCGCTCATGGGCATCGACTCCGCCTTCAAGACGCCAGCGGATGTCCCGGCACTTGACAAGCAGAAGCTGCTCCCCAAGCTCCGCAGCCAGGAGGGGGAGGTAACGGGCAGCCTGTGGGGCCTCGACGGCGGCGAACTGTCGTACCCGAAGGACGGCGGTGGTCCGGAGGGCTGGGGTGTGCGCTTGTGGCGCGAGCGTGCGTTGATCAAGAAGGAGTATCAAGCCGTGCTCGATGGCAAGGCCGCCGTGCCCGCGTTCTCCGAGGCAGGGAAGGCGGTGCGTGTGGCGGGGGATCAACTGGACATCGAAGAGAGCAAAGCGTCCACGCCGGGCGAGCTGGCCGACTGGCGGCGCTACCCGCAGCACCGCTACGACGACGGCAGTGTGAAGCCGGCGAGTGAGATGGCGCACGCCGTGTCACCGTCCGCGGAGCTTGTGTGGCAGGGCGAGCAGCGCGACGCGCTTGCGGCGTACAAGAGCGACGCCGAAATCGCGCTCGAGTCGGACAACACCTTCTACGCACAGATGCAGGACGACGCCGCGCGCAAGACGGATGCCTTGGTCGAGGTGCTAAAGAACAAGGAGGAAAACATGGTGGAGCTGGTGGGCGAAGGCGCCACTCGCAAGTCCAAATACGACTACCTGGAGAAGTGGAGAGAGATGTACCGCCACGGCACACTTGAAGCACCGGAGACGCCGCCGCTGCGTTTTGGCCGCTCGCCTGACGACCACCAAGACTCGCTCGCCGCCACCGTTCGCGACTGGTATCAGCGCAACCGCAAAACACCAGCGACGGAAGCGCAGCTGCAGCGGTGGGAGACGGAGGAGGCTCGTGACGCCGACGCGCGTGTGGCGAAGAAGGCGCTGCATCAAAACAAGCGTCGCCGCAGCCATCGTCGCAAGTAGTTGGAAAGGCTTCGAATTGAGCGAAGGAGAAGAGAAGAACCACCTGAGGCTTGCTCTGCGTTGTTATTTTGTTTTCTTACAGAGATTCACTTAATGCCATTTGCACTTTAACCATATTTACATAAAAAAAAGAAACAAACAGCTTGAAAGTATATTTTTGAGAGGAAAAAAAAGGTGCGTGTTTGCAGGGAAATGTTTTGCACCTCAAATGGCTACCAGCGCCACAGCGGGAACAGATGTGAATTCTCCGCGGCGTCAAGTGTGTTGAAAGAAAAGTGCTGCCAGCCTCAACTAATGTAGTTTTCCACACGCCGAGCAAGGCTGAGATGCGCAAAAGATGCTCGATTTACAGTATCTTGCAACCACATTTTCCCTCAAGTTTTTCTCACCTCTTTGTATCTCTTATCACCCACTCGCTCTCTGACACACGTTCCAGATTACTCGACAAAAACAACTGCCCAGTTGCCTTATTCTGCTTTTTGTTCCCAATTTATTTTTAAACTAACTGTAGCATTCACGTTTTTCAGCAATGCAGTCGTCCCTTCCTTTGATCGATGCCGTCAAGGACGAGGTAGTGCAGTGGCGCCGCCACATTCACGAGAACCCTTACGTTGGCTACGAGGAGGCTCCGACGGCGGACTACGTCGCGGACATCCTCAGCAAAATGCCGGCACCGCTGGAGCTTCGCCGTCTCACGCCGAACAGCGTGGTGGCCGAGCTGAAGGGCGGCGCTGGCGAGGGTCCTATGTACGCCCTCCGCGCGGACATGGACGCACTGCCCATGGACGAGGAAAGCGGAGAGCCTTTCAGCTCGAAGCGTCCTGGCGTGATGCACTCGTGCGGCCACGACGCGCACACGGCGATGCTGCTCGGTGCGGTGAAGGTGCTGTGCCAGATGCAGGACCGCATTCGTGGCACAGTGCGCTTCATCTTCCAGCACGCGGAGGAGGTGATCCCGAGCGGTGCGAAGCAGCTGGTGAGCCTCGGTGTGCTGGACGGCGTGTCGATGATCTTTGGCCTGCACGTAGCTGCGGAGTACCCCACGGGAACCATTTCCACCCGCCAGGGAACACTTTACGGTGCGTGCAACGACTTCGACATTGTGATTCGCGGCGCCGGTGGCCACGCCTCG
>MDUD01001256.1:0-12514 GCA_002216565.1 Crithidia mellificae | reverse complement strand
TGCTCTGCGAGTCGCGCATTTGTGCACATGCGGCTGCGTTGGAAACAAAAATATATATAGAGATGAGCTTAGAAAGAAAGAGAGAGTAGAGGTAAAAAGAAGAGCAACATCAAAAAAATTCTGGTCTAAAAAATTTGCGGAACTCAATACATGAGAAACAAAAAAACAGAAAAAATGTGTGAAAAAGAGAAAAAAAAACAAAAAGAAAACGGGAACAACAGACAATCGGCGCGAAATACATCTTAAAACGACAGCTTAATAATTGATACACAATGGTAGCAATATGGGTTTTACGAAAACAACAAACGCATGAGCCTGTTTTCTCCAAAGAAGCTGTCTGCAGCGCAAACACGCCAAACCGATCCAGAAAAAAAAGCGAAATAAGGAATATGTGGAAAAGAGAATAGTGTAGGTCGTGAAGTGACAACGATAGCGTAAAAAAAAAAACAAGAAAATAAAACAAGCACCAAATGAAAGCAGGGTAAAAGCCGCTTGAAAGTAATGAACATACATTCAGAATAAGAAACAAAGCGGTTTCAAGCTGTTATGATCTTGGAACTGCTCTTCGCAGTCTTGCTAGGTTGAGCTAGTGCGGCCCTTTCAAGTGGAAACATCAGCGCATCGCTTGGAGCCACTTCTTCTGGATAATAAGATCACCAACCGAAACAACAGGGAGGGGGAAAAAAGAGCTCTGTGAAAGACCACAAGTAAAAGTAGAAGCTTAAAAATAATTAAGAACAGAGGAATAAACAAGATGAGTTTTCCGCAAATTATTCTACCGCGGCTTTTAACTCATTTATCTCTCTTCATACCTGTTGATCCACTGAGTTTCTGAACTCAGTGGTCAGGCTTGGAAAAGAAGTGAAGTTAAGAAGGCTTTTTAACGCTCTCAGTTGGCACGACAGAATCATGCGTTGACATCAGTGAAAGCATCAGCAGACGTAAAGAAAAAAAAACGCAAAGAGAACAGTGATACATAGGGACACTTTTCTTTCCGTCTGAATGAAGAAAAGAAAATATTTGTCAGGAATTAAAAATAGGGAAGCTGCTCTGCAGAAAGAAAAAAGCTAATTCTAAAAACGAAGAAGAAAGAGGTGACTCGGCACCGCTTCAGTGAAGCGGTGTGAGTTTCTATGTGAATAACGAACATCGCACAGTCATACATTCGCGTGAAAGCTCTAAGAATGAAGAAAAAGAAAAAAGACGTGAAACAAGAAAATTCGACGGGTGATCAAGAGAAAGCAAAATTCGATGAAAGTAGCTTCCAAATATCACAAAATGCGTCCAAAAAAAAAAAAATAATAAGAAAAAACTCTAGGGTTAATTAACAAAATAGTGTTTTCGCCAAAAAGAAAAATGTTGGACAAAAAGCTCGCAATGGCGCTACTTCTTGAAGCTCTGACGACCAATCAGCGGGTTCTGGAACGACTGCGAGGAGCGCTGGCCGGGCAAAGGAACACTGCTTGTCCGGCCACGCATGCTGCCGTTGCGGGACAGCGGCCGGGACGGCAGACCCCCGCTGAAGCTGCTGTTGCGACTAAGGTTGCTCCCAACGCGCCGCAAGGACTGTTGTGGCTGCTGTGGTAGTTGCTGCGGACTATTCTGACTCTTCGCGGGGCGGCGGTGGTCAGGGGTGATGGAGGAGCGGCGACTGGAGCTCCCCAGCATCTGCGGCGGCGACGGATGCTGCAGCTGAATCTGCGACTGGCTACCATGGCGTGAGAGCGCCAAGGAACTGGACAGGTTTGACTGAGTGCGGGAGGGCGGCGCAAACGCGCGCGGCGCCTCCTGCCACGGGGCCGGCGAGGTGGAGCGAGAAGGTGACATGCCCATCGAGGCCGCCACCGCCGCCGCCGCCGCCACGCTGCGCGGGTCCAGCAAGTTTAGCTGCGACGGCGGCTGCCCGCTGCACTGGGACAGGGATCGGTTGAAGTTCACCGGACTCGGGCTTTGCTTCGGTGCCTTGGCGAAACTGTTGTTGCGTGGGGTCTGCCGACCAGACGAGGTGGTGGTGGTGGTGGTGGTGGCACGCCGTTCGCTGCGGGTGCGACGGCGGCAGATCTCGGCTTCCTGCTCCGCCGTCGAGGTCTCCAAGTTGTCGATCAGGATGGCCAGCTCCGCCTGCTCCTGCTGCGCCGCCGGCTCCGTGCAGCAGTAGAAGAGCAGCAGCATCACGAAGCACACCACCAGGAGGCCGCTGCAGGCGACGATGGGGGCGATGATGGTCACGTCACCGAAGCGGTGGGCGGCCTTCCAGGCAGGGGCGGCGGCGGCAGCGAGGGCATTCAGCTCGCTCGTCTGCGCCGCCGTGGGGGTGGCGAGGGCGTGCTCGACGAAGCTGAGCGCGGGTTGGCTGCGTCGCACGAAGCGCCACTCTCCGTTGCCGTCCACGGCAAGTGCGGCGCCGTCGGCGCTTGTGGTGCCGCTGTTGGCCGGTGCGACCGGCCACGCCGCACAGCTTGAGTAGTTCGCGAGGTAGTCGCTGCTGAAGTTGGTGAAGAACCCGTTCACCGCCTTTGTGCCATCCCAAAAGATCAGCCTCGGGTCAATGTCGCGCAACGGAAGGCTGGCGGAGAGGGAGGCCGGGAAGCGCCAGTAGAGGACGCAGCAGAGAGGGTTGGTGGCCACGCAGTCGCCCGCGATGCCGGCGTGGAGGAGGGACTTGGCACAGCCTCCGGTGGTGTACATCGCGATCAGCACGTTAACGGAGGTGACGGCGGTGCAGGCGTCGAAAGTGCTGACGACGTTGCCACCGATGGCCTGCAGGGTGCCCGGGGTGAAGAGATCCGCCACCATCGTGTTCATCTCCGCTGTGAAGGCGTAGGGGTAGTTGTAGGTGCTGTCATCCAACATGGCATCGTAGGCGAACTTGATGTTGCGGCGCGCCTCGAAGGTGAAGAGGCCGCCGGCGCGCTGATTGAGGAGGTACAGCGGGGAGGCTGCGGCGGAGCACGACAGCAACAGGAGACATCCAGCGATCACAGTGAGGAAGGTGGGGAAGGGAGGCGTCCGCAGACGAGGTGTGATGAGAGGCTTCATGTTTTTTTCTTTTCAAATTGCTTGTCTCACTTTCTCTTTAAAATGGGATCTAAAAGGAAGGGAGGAAGGGAATGTGTGGGGAGAGGATAAGAGAAGAAACAATAGCAATAATGAAAAGCAAGTGATCTGAACGGTAGTGGATGAGAGGTAGCGAAAAGCAAAAACAGAAAAAATGCGAGAGAAAAAGCTGAGACAAATAAACAAGCAAAAAAGGAAGACGAATGGAGAATTAACGTAACGGTTAAGCAACCAGGATGTTCTTCTGTGGTCGCAATTGCGTGCCGGACGTAAAAACAAGCAAACAAACGAACAAACAACAAAAGAGTGATGAGAAGATATAGAAAACGAGAGGGAGGTGAAGAGGTGGGAAAACGCGAAAGGACAAATTGAGAGTCTACAATTGCGACATTACAAGACGCTGGTCGACATTGTGGCAGTTGGAAAAGATTTCTGCCTCGCGGGACAATTACACGGTTCTCAGCGGGGTAGTCGCTGACTGCAAGTTTAATTCAGCAATTAAATCCTTATTAATATTATTATTTTTGAATCTATACAAGCAAAAAGCAGATGGGCTCAAGAATACAAGCGGATACTCAGAAAGGAAAAAGCAGTCGCTAAGCAAGGCACCTTGACGTCAGAAAGGCAGGGCTAAAACTGCAGTGGCACACCTTTGAGGTTTGCCAATTCTCGTTCCAGCTCTAGCTGACGCCTCACCGACGTCTCCACCAACGCTTGCAGGGGATCAACCACCTTTTCCCTCAGTTGAGTGACACAGTCACGCTCCTCTTGCAGCGCCTGTGCGAGTATCCGCACCTGCCACTCTAGACGCTGAATCCGGCGCTGTGCAAGAACAGCATTGAACTCGCTCTCCTGAGCACTGGCTGCCACTGGACCGCTATGGCACACAGCCATGTCCTCTCTCCAATTCGCTCTCCCATTTCTTTCCGCTGGGTGAAATTCAGAGTTCGTCCACGTCTCCTTGTCTTTTGACGACGCGGAGAGCACTAGTGCTGCTGATGCGCGGACCATGTCATGTGCATCTGAAGACCTTGCCTGCTCTGCTCCAGCTGCGCTGTCTGTGAAGAGGGAGACGGCAGGGGAAGTAACGGTGTGTGGCGGAGCCTCAATGGCTGGTGTTGCTGTTATTGATGTTCTCGCCGTGATTGCAGGGACCTGCGCCACCATGTTAGACCGATCGGAAGAGGTGGTTGTGGCGCTTGTGCACAAACCTTTCACTGGAACACGCTCTTTGTTCATCGCGTCGCTTGTTGGGGCGGTGAGTCGGAAAGGTGAGGAGGGGCTGAGGTCCAGTGGAAGCCGCTCACGTCGCCGCCGCTGCTGCAGTATCGCCTCTGCGCGGGCACGATAGGGCGTGCTCAGGTAATCGTGCAAGGCATTGAGTTTGGCTTCGAGTTCATCCACGGAGAGGGAGGCGGGGGCGGGGGAGGTGGTGCCTTGTGGGGCACGTGTGAGTGACATTGTATCCGGAGAGGGGGTAATTTTACTCAACACAGTATCGTCTAGAAATTTAAAAACTTAAAAAGTTTTCAGTTTGAACCCATCTGTTTCTGTATACCTACCAAAAAAAGAAGAAGAGGTGGAGAGGTAGTCAGACATGTAGTGGAAGCAAAGTGTACAACACCACAAGTAATCAGAGAGAGAATTATTCTCTGAAATCAGTTCCTAATTTCTTCATGGCTTTCTGCGCACGCCGCGCTGATAACTTTCGCGTGGGTGTTTCTCATACTTATCTCTCCCTCTTCTTCAATTCGCTGCTTTTCACTTGCGACGCGCTGTGTCTTTCTACTTACATCGAGTTCTAGCAAGAAAGTTCAGTACTGGTGAGGGATGGAGGGTGGTTGCCAACCTCATACAGAAAGAAATAAATCAGTCTAGTTGACGCTAGAATTTTTTTGTTGATTTTTTCTGATGGAAACATAGAAGAGGAAGATGAATGTTTCAAGATTTAAGCCTATTTAAGCCATTACAACCCTCTCTCCCTTTTGTTTCCCTCAGTCGGTTCCACTATCGGGTCCGTTTTTCCGTTTTCCCACCACCTTAATCCATTTACCACACTATTCCACCACCCCCACATAATGCATACCTCGGTTAATAATTCTCTGAACGATGCCCTCGTTCTAGATGACAAATGAGCAAAGATCAGGAAGGCGGTCCGCCAATCCGAGGCGCCAAGCTCGGCGTTTCCCATGCAGCTGAATCTGGAGAAGAATGGGAGAAAAGTGGAGTCGATGTACATTCGTAGCGTCGATGGTCAAGATGAGTTGACACTGATGGGATACGACGGCGCGGTTCGAAAGGAGCAGGCCATTAACTGTGTACTGCCGGTCCTGGAACTGGACTTCAAGTCGGCGCACCAAAGCGTCCAGAACACACACCTCAAGCAGGTGGCCTTAAAAAAGTGACCAAATGGGAGCCTGCAGTCGGCGATCTATTCAGGAAGGAAGAGCCAGTTCTCCATTAGAGTTTTCTCGGCTTCGGATGAGAGCATATGACAAGTTGATCACGCAGCGTCTCAGTCTGGCAGAGGCGCGCGGCTTCTTGAAGTTGAATGCCCGGCAGGCCAACTTCGAGGAGTCCCTGCAGTCTGAGCAGCAGCTCCACAAGTTCCATGAAGCTGATTTGCGCCAGACTCAGAAGCACGAGACCACGTGTATGTAGCTTGACCGCGCACAATAGCAGCTGGTTGAGGAACGCGATCGCGTCAAAAGCGCTGAAGAAGGAGCTCGACGGAAAAAAGTTCGATCTAAAGTGCCAGGAGCTTCAACCTCTGAAAACCCAGGAAAAGGCGGGAAGTGAGCGCGAAGCGCTGATGGAGGAGGCGGAGCGGCTTTTGAAGCAGACGGAGAGACGTCTGGCGGAGCAGCAGCGGTGTGACAGCTTCAGAAGTCGGGCTCTTCCATTCTTTGAGCAAGGCTAGAAGCCGGGAAGCCAAAAGGATGATGAGTCTAAGGCAAACTTCCCATTCGTAAGTGTTAAATGCCGCCAGTCAAAATGAAATTTTTCTTTCCAAATGAAACTAGCTAGCCTGTTATGAGAAAAAAGTGCTGTGAATAACGATTTTTCTCTCTGATAGATGTACGCTACTTTGCACAATTTAACAAGTTGCGAAGCTACGCAAGGTCTGCGGCTCTTTCTCTTTTGCCCTCCCTTTCCTTATCTCTTTCAATTCATAGCGAATTTGACTGAGATGTACTTTATTTAAAGTGAAACTATTTTTCAAAAGAAAATGGAGTATTGTTGACGATTGGGAAAAAGAAATTTATAATCGGTTTCACAATGGCACATCGATCAGATGAGGAGGGAAAAGGCGAACGAAGAAAGGTGTAGTCACTACAGAGGTTTCTAATCCGCTAGGCTATGCAGAATAGCGTACATCTATTAGAAAATAGTTGTATTTCACGGTCCATTTCTTTCAGACCAACTGACTTTGGTATCTTTTATTTTAGTTTTCATTTTGACTGGCAGGATTTGAAACGTAGAAATGGAAAGCTTCCTCTAAACGCATCATCCTTCAGTTTTCGATCTCGAGAGTACAAGAAAGAGGTGGGATAATGGGAAAAGAAAAACGGACCCGGCAGTGGAACCAGCTGAGAGACAGAGAATGCGAGAGAGAGAAAAGGAGAGAAACGGTATGTGCGATAAAAGAAGTTTTAAATTCTCTTTTCTCTCGCAGACCTTTTTAAACGCTAAGAGCAAAAAACAACAACAACAACGTGTAGGTGGTGAAAGCTAAGGGAAGGATGTATTGAGAAGTAAATATTATCTAAACGTACATTTAACATGCATTGAAGTGGTAAAACTCAATGAGCCTATACCGCAGAGAAAGATGAACGGCATTACCTTTTTTTAAACGCAAACGAGAGCGTCGTTGGAAATAAAAACGCCCACAGCTCGTACCACCACAGGATTCCGCGGAAAAGGAGAGCAAAAAGTGTAATTAAAGCTACATGCAGAAAACAAAAAAGGCACCAATTCAAAACCGCGTATTTTGAGTTATCCTTGCGTTTTGATGTTGCCATTTCCTCATGATTCTAATAAACTGATTTAACTCTTTGTGTAGCCTTCAAAATCTACATTTTTTTTTTAAAGCTTTAGTTTTGCACTTTAGAGCTGTCATTGTAGTTTTAAAAAATACTCATTGTTTAAATAATAAAAAAAATGTTATACGCGTAGACTCGACGTCTTTAATTTTATAAGGCAAATAAAAGAGTATAAATATCTTCAAGGTGAAAAGAAGATATCCTCTCACAAACCGATCAGAGAGAAGCAAATTTATTAAGGTAAGCCAGACTCCGAGAAGACCAAAAAAGATCAAGGTCTCACACAACCATGCAACAAACACCAGTGTGACCCTTTCCAGAAAAAGATTGGCCGAGAGGAAGAAGAGTCTTACTTCTTCTCGCCGTCCGCGGCGCCAGGGAGTGCGCGGCTGTGGTACTTCCGTTTGTAGCCCTGTGCCTTGCTGCGGTCAAAAAACTTAATCTTCTCCGCATCCTCGAGGTGCTGACGCACAAGGTGCAGACCCGCCACGCTGTAATCCATGCGACTGACGCTCTCGTCGAGGCCTTCGGAGATGCGGCGGCGCAGTGTGGCGAGCCGGCGTGCCCCCCGCACCTCCGACACCTCGCCGCGGATGGCCGCCGCGCGCAGCCCCTGCGTGGAGGCCGACTCAGCCGGCATCATGACAAGCGCCAACACCATCTTCGACGCCGTCTCGTAGTTCAGCACGGCCCGCTCCGTCAGCATCGACTCCAGCGCCGTCAGCAGCGCATCCACGTGCACGCTCGTCAGCGAGAGGAGGGTGTAGCGCAGCTCACTCGGGCGAATCGTCTCGATGACGGACCACAGGTACTCCCAGACGGACATGTTCAGAAGCATTGGGTGGCGCGGGGTGGCCTCGTCGTGGCGCTGCACGCGCTGCTGCTCCACACTCACAATGTCCAGCGCCTCCATCAGCCGCTCAGCGGCCTCGGCCGTCGCTGCCGTCTGCTGACCCGCCACGCCGACCTCGGCCGCACCGCCCTCGGCGCTGTCCAGCTTCTGCAGCGCCGCCCGTTTCGCCGCCTCCTCGTCCATCGCCTCCTGCGCCATCCTCTCCTCCTCCTCCTGCGGGAAGACGATGTCCTGCGTGCGCAGGAAGCAGCGGATGCACCGGTCAGCGCCGGCGGTGGCGATGCAGGTGCCGTTCGCCGTCGCCGCAATCGCCCACACCCCGCGCTGGTGCTGTCGAAAGAGCTGCACCATCGTCCAGTTGTCGCCGTCCCACTGCTTCACCGAGCCGTCCATCGACACGGTGAAGACGTAGTGCGTGTCCTCCAGGAACTCGACCTGGGTGACGTAGTCGTCGTGGGCGTGGATGGCGCGGTGGCAGTCACCAAAGTCCGTGCCCCAGAAACGCAGCGACTTGTCCATGCCAACGGAGGCCACCAGCGTGCCGTCGGTGGAGAAGGCGAGGGAGGTGGGTGGGAGCTTGTGGCCGAAGAGGGAGAGGTACGGCTTCATGGAGTCGGCGAAGAAGAGCTGAATGTTGTTGTTCTGCAGCCCCACACCGAAGAAACGGCCATCAGGGCTGAAGGCAGCGCAGAGCGGCGTCTCCGTCAACTCGATCTCCTGCTCTTGTACGAGGGTAGCCGCGCCAGCGGTGGTGCCGTTGGTGCTGCTGTTGTTGTTCGTCCGACTCTCCTCGGCCACACCAACGGACCAGATCAGCAGCCGGCGGTCAGCGCCGAGGGTCACAAAGCCGGAGCGGTCTGGCTTGCGGACCATGTGCTTCACCCCACCAACGTGAATCGCCGGCTCACGGAAGAGCACCGCGGACGACGCCACATCGAGCAGCAACACGGAGCCGTCCTGCTGCCCCACACCGCAGAGGAGAGACGAGATGGCGGACATGCACGTCGCCTCTTCCACCTCCACGCTGCCCACGGTGTTGAGCCCACCCTTGAAGTCCACCCGCGCCAGGTTCGCCTCCCGTGCGTCGTAGAAGTCGTGGCTGTCGAGGTGGTCGCTGTCCAGCAGGTCCTCCTTGACCGTGACGGACCACATCATCACCTTCTCCTTGCTCAGCGAGAGCAGCGCGGTGTCGGTGTCGACGAAGGCCAGCGCGCGGATGTCGCTGTGATGGCCCTTCCAGTCGAAGGTGTGGCGCTGCTTCAGGTCCGTCAGCGTCTGCATGGCCGCCCCTTCACGGTCGCTGGTCGTCAGCGTCGTCGTGAAGGTCTCCATCGTGTTGTTGTTGTACGTCACGGCGAGGTGGAGCGTGTCCGCCTCGCTCACCTGCTCGCGCGCCGTCGGCGGCACGAAGTGAACACTGCGCACCTTCTGAGGGAGAAAAAAGGTGCGCAGGAGAACAACTTCCTCGGCGGCCGTGGCACCTGCCTCCGTTTTGGCGTTTGTCGTGGCGTCTTCGGTCTCTTGGGTTGCCTCGGCCGGGCCCTCGTCTTCGCCTTCCCCGTCGCTGCCGCTCTCGTCCTCACCGGCGTCGCCGTCCTTCTTCGTCTTCTTGGCACCCTCCGCAGCGGGCGCCGCGCTGATCGGCCCACGTCGTCGCTTGCGCTTGCGGTTCACCTTCTTCTTCACATCCTCGGCCGTCAGCACGCGGAAAACCTCCACCGTGCGGCTCGTGCAGCCGACCAGGTAGGCGCCGTCGTGCGAGAAGGCGAGGGCGGTGATGGGCTTGTGGTACTTGCGCGGCACGTTGCCGTGGTCCACGATGGCGCCGTCCTCGTGCTTCTGCGACGTGAGCGCGCTGTTCGTCGAGTTCGGGCCGACCGCGTCGGTTTCCGAGACCGCCGTCGCCTCACCCGACGGCAGCAGCAGCGGCTCGGTGTTGTACACCTTCAAGTAGTTCTCCCGCAGCCCGCAGTACAGCCGCTTCCCCTGCGAGTCGGCCACCATGGCGGTGATCTGCGTGTCGGAGGCGATCACGGTGTAGAGGCACTGGCGCAGCGTGAGGTCCCACGTCTTGACGAGGCCATCCGCCGACCCGCTGAGCAGCAGCGTGCGATCTCGCGAGACGGCGCCGGAGGCCACGGCGTTGCTGCTGTTTGTGTTAGTGCTCGATGGCACCATGGACAGCGCCACCACCCCACCACGGTGGCCACGCAGACGGAAAGACGCCTCCTGACTCACGAGATCCCACACCGTGATGTCGGTGTCCTGGCCGCCAGAGCACAACGTGGCTCGGCTGCTATCGACGCTGACCGCAAGCACCTGCGTGTCCACGCGGTGCCCCAGCGCGTAGAAGCGGCAGACCGGCATGCCGTAGTTGTTCGCCGCGCTGCACGCAAAGCTGGCCACGTAACCGTTCGAGTACCCGACAAAGAGCAGCCACCCGTTCTGAAACGACGCCTGGGTGCCGGAGGCTACACCACCCCCACTGCTTGCGCTACTGCTTGTCCGCCAAGCCCCCAGCTCAGTGGCGTTGCTGCTGGCGTTTTGCGCGTCGAGAGGGACGACGTGCAGTGTCGTCACCTCCACCGGCATCTTCGCCTCTGCCGGAATTAGCGTGTGCACCAGCTCCCCGCTGCGGACGGAGTACACGCGGACGGCCTCGAGCGACGGGACGAAGACGACGGCGGCTGCCGCAGCCACCAGCGGACCCACACCCCGGCCCCTGCCGCCTGCACTGTAATTGTTGTTGTTGTTGTTGCCTCTGCCACGTCCATTAAAAGAGCCACGATTATTGTTGTGGTTTGAGTTGTTGTTGCTGCTGCCCGCTGCTGCGGTGTAGCGAGGGGGAATGACGGCAGAGTCCATTGCGAGGGCCGCGCTGCTCACCACCGCCCCACCCTGCGGGCCGACGACGTAACGAAGATACGTCTTTTCCACCATCGTGTTATTTCCCTTGATTGAGCTTCAAGTTCCCGGCCAAGAGCAAAAGGTGACTTCGAGATATTCTTGAGTAGGGAAGTGAAAACAAAAACGCCAAAACGTTTCTCTAGAGCAAAAAAAGGTGATCGACTCACGTAGAGTTTTGGTCACCAGCTATTTACTTCAGGGAAACAAAGCAAAAGTAGTTGAAGGTTGAGAAGAGGAAGGTGAAATGTTGATGAGCGATGAAAAGGCATAACAGAAAGTTGCACACCAATTAAATCATTTTTTTTCCCGTTGTATCTTATGACCACCAGGACAAATATACATTTTTTTCATTCTTTTTTTTTGTCAGCATTAGCAATTTTTTCCTTTTTTATTTTTTTTTTCTATCAACATGTAATACTCTGTGAAACACTTGAAGAAGCGAGAAGGGGGATATTAAAGATGATCAAGAGGGAACCAACTGCATCGCGGCCACAAAAACAACAACAACAACAGCAACAACTGAATTCAGCATCAAAGCCGAAGCTTTTGCCTTTTACCGTCTACTTTGTTTTACACAATACCACCAAGCTTGTTCTCCACCATCCAATGCCCCTTCTCAAACATAATGCCTCGCACCCGCGAACTGGTCTGCCGCGAAGTTACCTCAAACTCGTACCTCACTTTGCGGCGAAAAAAGTCTTTATCCGTCACCACTAGCGTCTTCGTCCCTTCTTTCAACAGGCGCCGGTATAACTGACACGCCTGTTCAGGTGTGGGTTCGATGGGTGGCAGGTACTGACTTGCCGCAATGCGTTGCTGCTCGAGCTCCATGCGACGGCGGTTTGCGCGGGTGTAGTCGGGCGGACCTTCCTTCCACCACTTACCACCGCTTGCACACCGCAGCGGCGTGCGGCGCAGCTGCAGCAGGACGTGAGAGCTGGTGAGGGACATGGCCTTTAAGTATATTCTATTTTTCTTTGCTCTCAATGTAATAATGCGGCGGAAAGACTCACTGCACACTCACACACACTAACTAGTGAAACAGACATGTGAATAATGTGGAGATGCAAAGGAGAAGAAGCGGTTAGAAAAAGAGAAGAGACTTAAGAGACGAGATGAGAGACGCTGTGGAAGCACCTTTCAGGTGGTTTTCCTTTCCTGTTTGTCATTGAAAAAAAAAAAAACAGTTTCTTGTCTGAATTTAATTGATTAATTGTGGAAGTACTCAATTTGTCAGTACTCATTTTAATTTATTTTGCAGAGGGTATCGTTAAATTTTCTAATTTTTTTTTTTTACTGAAAGCTCAAATGAGAGAGTTGTCCAAGCTCCAGTGTTCTCACTTTCACACGCCTTTCCGAAACTCCTGCACGTCGTCAGCCCACGTCACGTAGCGCTTGCGCGGTGGCTTGAGAAGGGGAGGCTGCGTAGACTTGTCGTTGGTCGAGACAACATCATCGACAGCACCAAGAATGCTTTCTGCCTTGGCAGGGGGTGACTGTTGAGACGTGGTCGGCAGCGGGGCACGCGCAAAGGTGCGTCGCGCAGAGGCGCGGTCGCGCTGTTCTGCATCGGTGCTGTCGCGTGCCAGTGCGATGGCAGCGGCGACGGCCGAGGCAACATCTTCCGAGTCACCGGCGTCGTCCTCGCGATGCA